>RJWM01050120.1:0-10873 GCA_004363535.1 Dasyprocta punctata
GCCTTGCGCCTGCCAGGGCAGGCGCTTAAGCCACTGAGCCAAACTCCCGGCCCTGGTTTTTTGAGGCAGGGTCGCACTATGTAGCTCAGGCCGGCCTTGCGCTCGCGTTGTAGCCCAAGCCGGCCTTGAACTCACAACGCTCCGCCTACCTCAGCCTCCCGAGTGCTGGGATTAAAGGCGTGCGCCACCACGCCCGGCTGGCTCATCCATTTTAAATGTTATGATTGGCAGGTTTTTCCCCATGCACAGGCTCCCTTTGGTGCGGGACAGAGCCTCCCTGCGTTCTTCTCGTGAACCCACAGGTCAAACCCCTACTCCCACTTTTTGCGCACGTGCAAAGGCTCTTCCAATCAGCTGTCAATACGTCATTCCACCCGCCCCTTTAGCTCCGCCCTCTGTCAGATTGTTTGAAGCCCTGGGGTTTTTCCTGAAGCTTCCAGAGGGTGCTTGCCTCTCTTGGGCAGGCTTCCTGTGCCTTTAATAAAGGCCTTTTCTCTTCTGCTCACTCGCTTTTCTCTGTTTTGCAACAGAAGACCAAACAATGATTATCTAAAAACAGATAAAATTCTTCTTTCTCTGCATTATACCGATCTGGCAAAATGTGAATTTAGTTGAATCCTATCAGTTCACCATCTTTAAACAGATTCAAAGCTTTTGTATTAATTTTTTGTTTGTTTTTTTTTTTTTTTTTTTTTTTTTTTTTTTGCGGCACCGGGGATCGAACTCACAACCTCGCGCCTGCCAGGGCAGGCGCTTAAGCCGATGAGCCAAACTCCCAGCCCTAGTTTTTTGAGGCAGGGTCGCACTATGTAGCTGAGGCCAGCCTTGCGCTCGCGTTGTAGCCCAAGCGGGCCTCGAACTCACAACGCTCCACCTACCTCAGCCTCCCGAGTGCTGGGATTAAAGGCGTGCGCCACCACGCCCGGCTTAATTTTTTTAAATAATTCTCAATTCCTTTTTCTTTTCTTCTTTACTCACAACCTCTCACTTGCCAGGTAGGTGCTGTGACTTCTGAGCTATATTCCCAGCCCGATTTTATTTTTATTTTTAATTTTTTTAAAGAGATAATCTTGCTGTGCAATGCTGGCTGTCCTTGAACTCACTATGTAGCCCAAGCTGGCCTCAAATTTATAGTGATTCTCCTGCCTCAGCCTCCAGAGTGCTGAGACTATATGTGTGCGCTGCCACCATGCCTGGCAGAGTATTGGTTTTTGCCTGGCAGTCTTCTCAAATCTCTCAAGGAAGTTCACTTTTTTCACAGGTAGCTTTTCTCCTGCTTTCTCTCTTAAACCCCCATGCTTTCTTCTCTTACCCCACCATAATTAATGTCTCTCAGGCTTCCTTGCTAAAATAAATATTGTCACGGGAATGTTTGCATCCAAATGGCCTGCTTGCATTTCCCCTGCTTTTTTGTTCTTCCTGGCACTGTGATAGATTTGTCTTTGTACCTTGAAAAGAGTATACCCGCCCCTTGTGCTGTGGATCCCACTCCCTCCAGCCTTATCAATCATTTTTCTCTAATGTATCATCAATTTCATCTAATGGATCTTTTTTTTTTTTTTTTTTTTTGGTGCACCGGGGATTGAACTCACAACCTCGCACCTTGTCAGACAGGTGCTTAAGCCACTGAGCCAAACTCCCAGCCCTGGTTTTTTGAGGCAGGGTAGTACTGTGTAGCTCAGGCTGGCCTTGTGCTCACGTTGTAACCCAAGCTGGCCTTGAACTCACAACGCTCCTCCTACCTCAGCCTCCCGAGTGCTGGGATTAAAGGCGTGTGCCACCATGCCCGGCTCATCTAATGGATCTTTACCATCATAAAAATACACAACCTGAGGATGTAGCTTAGTGGTAGAGTGATTACCTTGCAAGTGGCAGGCCCTTGTTTTGATCCTCAGCACCACACAAAATAAAAATAAAATCTTTTCTTTTATCCTGTCTTCCCATTTCTTAGTTCTTTGCATTGAACTCCTGAAACATTCATGGTCTCCATTTCTTCTCCTCTATTTCCTCTTCAATCCACCCTCATCTTTCTACTCTATTTTTCCTTAGCTGTTGACAAGGAAATCAACAAGCCCTATGTTGTTACTTCCAATAAACACTTGTCTATGCTTGTCTTTTTTTTGTTTGCTTTTGGGTCTTGCTGTGTAGTTCAGGCTGGCCTAGAACTCATTATGTAGCCAGGCTGGTCTTGAATTCACAATGATCCTTGTGCCTCAGCCTCCTGAGTGTAGGGATTACAGGCGTGTGCCACCATGCCTGGCTCTGTGCTTGTCTTTTTAACCTGTCTTTCATGAAACACTTTGCCCTCTGTCATGTGACACTATACTCTTCTTTCCCTCTGAGGTACTAAGAATTGAACCCAGGGCCTCCATACTGAGACACATCCTCAGTCCTTTTATATTTTTTACTTTAAGACAGAGTCTCATTAAATTGCCCAGACTGGGGCTCAAATTTGTGGTCCTCCTGCCTCAGCCACCTAGAGTGCTGAAATTACATGTGTATACCACCATGACTGTCTTCATTTAATTTTTGAGACTGGGTTTTGCTATGTTTCTACATTTTTCTATTGTCTTTCTCTCATTTAGACTGGGCTATACTAACAGTACTCAACCAGAATTTAGATACTTATATACTTTGTCAAATGAATGAAAACGCATTGATAAAGAGCAGGCTCCAGTTTCATTCCATGAGCCTCCATTTTTCTGACACATTCCGTAAGAGTATACCCACTTCCGGGAAGTTGTCAGGACTAAGTGCTTAGTAAATACTAGCTATTGTTAACTTTAAAAAATGCCTCAGCAATCTGTAAAGGAACCTAAGTGTTATGGCTCAAACGATAAGTGGAATAACAATCTAGCTACTTTTGAAAGTTTGTAGTGCATTATTTTTTTCTGGTACTGGAGATTGAACTCAGGGCCTTCACAGTGAACTATATCTCCAATTTTTTTGGTTTGGTTTGGTTTGTTTGTTTGTTTTTTTTCTTTGTTTTGTTTTTTGTTTGTTTGTTTTTTGAGACAGGGTCTCACTCTGAAGTTCAGGCTGACTTTGAACTCACTGTATAGCGCAGGGTGCCTTGAACTTGCAGCAATCCTGCTGCCTCAGTCTCCCAAGTACTGGGATTACAGGTGTGTGCCACCATGCCTGGTTTGGTTTGGTTTTTGAGACAGGCCTTCACTAAGTTGCCCTGGCTGAACTCAAGCTCCTGATCTTTCTACACTAGCCTCTCAAAGTGCTGGGATTAGAAGCATGTGCCACCACCATGCCTGATTAATCTTTTCTTTTTTAAATTCTTATTGGAAAACAGCTGGGCATGGTGCACACTTGTAATTTTCCAGCCCTCAGGAGGTTGAGACCAGAAGATCACAAGTCCAAGTCCAGGTTGAACTCTCAAAGACCCTCTCAAAACAAAATTGCTTTTTTTTTTTCCACATTAGATTGTACCAGCCCCTCAGGTACCAGAGAGGTCAGATGAGGCTCCAGAATGGGAGCGTATTGAATTCAACTTCATTCAACATTGCTACCAATTATTTGATAATAGGCACATTGTGTATTGACCAGTCATGGCCTAAGTGAGGACAGATGTTCTGGGAGGAAAGCTGCTATTGTACAAAAGTTGACGGGCCTTCTCTTCCAGAAAATCCAGCATAGCATGGCAGTGTAGGACCACAGCCCACAGGAAGTAGCTGCATCATGAGCATGTCAGCAGCCAGCTCAGAGTCAATGACAACCCAATCACAGAGCTCCACTAGACATGCCTATTAAAGAACATTAACAGCCAGGCGTGGTGGCACACACCTTTAATCCCAGCACTCGAGAGGCTGAGGCAGAAGGATCTTTGTGGGTTAGAGACTAGCCTGGGCTAAAAAGTGAGTTCAAGCCCAGCCTGAACTGCATAGTGAGATCCTGTCTCAAAAAATAGGGCTGGGGATTTAGCTTGGTGGCCTAAGTGCGTGCCTGGCAGGCGCGAGGTTATGAGTTGGATTCCTGGTACTAAAATAAATGAATAAATAAATAAATAAAATAAAGAACATTAAGGATGCTTGGTCCACACCAATGACAGGTACAGGCTTGTTCAGTGAAACTTCAATTGATCATCTTCTGGCCAGATTCTCATGCTGTTTCCTCCTCCCTCCTCTCTCTGACCCTATTACACTCCTCCAGCTGCTCCAAATGTCACACACAAGCAGCAGGGCCACCAAAATGTTGTGCATAATGACATCTGGATGTTCAACAAGCTGTATATGGCAGAAGTATAAGTTATACCAGCACAGGCTTTTTAGAAAGACTTAAGGAATGCAAAAAGTTGTCGTTTTTTTATTTTTTTTTTTAATCAGACAAGTTGCTCTAGTAACCCAAAGAGGGGAAGGAGAAAACAGCTGCCTCACCATCCAGAGAGCGACTTGTTCAGCTGTTTTGATGTTTCATAAGACAATAAAACCATGGAAATTTTCCTGGCAATTAAAAAAATGTTCAGATTATACCAACCACACATTTGGAAATAAACATGCGCTGATTTCTCCCATTTCACTTAGTGGGGAGTGCATGGGGCTTTATATCAGGCACTCCATTATCTTTTTTTTTTTTTCCAGCACCAGGGATTAAACCCACAACCTCATGCCTGACAGACAGGTGCTTAAGCCACTGTGCCAAACTCCCTGGCTTAGTTTTTTGAGGCAGGGTCGCACTATGTAGCTCAGGCCCATCTTGCGCTCGTTGTAGCCCAAGTCGGGCCTCGAACTCACAACGTTCCGCCTACCTCAGCCTCCCGAGTGCTAGGATTAAAGGCGTGCACCACCATGCCCATTATCTTAACCCTCTCAACAATCTTATGAGCTATGTGCTATTTTAATCTGATTTTACAGATGAGAAAACTGGGGCTTACAGAAGCTGAGTACCTTTTCCCAGCATTACACAGGTAGTAACTGATGGAACTAGGATTTGAATCCAGACCTCTCTGACTAAATTTCTAGCTCTTTGCCATTCTGCCATGCTTTCTCCCCTTTCATTCTCCATGTTGATGGTTAGGTTTAGTTATTAATTTTTTTTTTCTGTGATGAGGTTTTGCTAAGTTGCCTGAGCTGGACTTAAACTCTTTCTGCCTCAGTTTCCAGAGCAGCTGGGATTACAGGAGTATGCCACTATGCCTGGCCAGCTATTGTTTGGTTGGTTGGTTTGGTTTGGTTTTCTGGCCTCGAACTCATGGCAACCTTTCTGCCTCAGTTTCCAGAGCAGCTGGGATTACAGGAGTATGCCACTATGCCTGGCCAGCTATTGTTTGGTTGGTTGGTTTGGTTTGGTTTTCTGGCCTCAAACTCATGGCAACCTTTCTGCCTCAGCCTCCCAATTGCTAGGATTACTGGGACGTGCCAGGATAGCTAGCTCCACCCTATTGTTAACATTTGCTTCCTGTAGCAAAAGGTTGATTCTTTCATATGATAAGAAGTTTCTAGGGCCCACGGGTATTACTCAGGGGCAGGACACTTAAGGAGTATGTGCCGCACCCAGAGTTCATTCCCCAGCAATGCAAGAAAAAGAAAATCTGTCTCAGATAATAACCAAGATCATAAAAATAGCCACACAGATCATTTGTATTATACCAGATACTATAGTAAGTACTTAATATGGAATCCTTGCTGTAGCTCTGAAGATGTATTGTTTTTCTCATTTTACAGAAGAGAAAAAGAGCGCCACTGTCATCCAAACTAACTGAGTGACGGTCTCTTACCTAGACATTCACAGAAGTTTTCTAACTGATCATCACCACTGCTCTTTTCCTTTTTGTTTTCCAGGAGCAGCCAAAACTACCATTTCAAAAAACCAATCTGGTGCTTTCACTCCCATTTTTAAACTCCTCGTTGGCTGGGCACATAGTGGTGGTGGTAGGTATCTGTAGCCCCAACTACTTGAGAGACTGAGACAGGAGGATCATTTTAGCTCAGAAATTCAAGGCCAGACTGGGCAACGCAGTGAGAGCCTCACCTCTTTAAAAAAAAAAAAAAAAGAGTTTACATCAACTGCTCATTGTCTTCTCATGGTCCTTGAAAATACAACAACCTAAACTCCTGAGAACCCCAATCCCTGGCCATGACCTTCATCTGCAACCTCCTCTCTCCCTCTTGCATTCTTTCCCATATTCCAATCACAGTGACTGCCTTCTCATTCTTTCATTCTTTTAATTTATTCTCTTCCTGGCCACAGTCTCCCCAGTTTTTGCTGTTCTTAGTAGCTTTCAGAATTTGACTTATAAACCGGGCGTGGTGGCGCATGCCTTTAATCCCAGCACTCGGGAGGCTGAGGTAGGTGGAGCGTTGTGAGTTCGAGGCCTGCTTGGGCTACAACGTGAGCGCAAGGCCGGCCTGAGCTACATAGTGCGACCCTGCCTCAAAAAACTAGGGCTTAAAGTTTGGCTCAGCAGCTTAAGCGCCTGTCTGGCAAGTGTGAGGCTGTGAGTTTGATCCCCAGTGCCACAAAAAAAAAAAAAAAAAAAAAAGAATTTGACTTATACTTACCCCTGTCTGGAGACCTTCTGTGCACCCAGGAACCAGTGTCTTCATTTGATTAGCATCCTGTATTTAGAACACTCACCCCACTTTATTGTAGAGACTTCCTAAGTTGTATAGTCAAAAATGTGAGATCACAAGGGCGATGATTGAGATTCTCTTTTAGCCACCAAATCCCCATAGCCCAGTGCTAAGATACTCAATATGTATTTGAATGACTAAATGAGTGTATACATTCATCTTTCCTTTTCTGAGTCATTGAAGGAATACATGATTAATCTCAATATTATATACAACTCTGTAGTTCAAATGGGGGTAAATTATCATTCCTGAATGGTATGTAGAACAGTCTTCACCTTGTAGTCCTTCGAATGTGGGTGAACTTACAATTCAAACACTATAATTACAATAAATGAAAGTTACAATTATCTTCTGGTTTGAGTATTTATGAGGCCTAGAAGTGTGGAGGTTAGAAGTGACATGCTTGCTGGAACACACTGCTACTCCCTAATAAATGTTAGTTGAATTACCTGTATTTACATCTTCAGCTGTATCCCAGGGCTTAAGAAACCATCTTAGTCAGCATGGGCTAAATTCGCTTCATAGTTCTCTCTTCCAGTTTTGCTGAGGATATTTGCTTTCTGGATCTCTCAGCACTTGGCTCGGAAACTCTACTCACTCAACAGAGACCTGAAGTTATTTGGGGGAGGCGGGGGCAGAAAAGAAAAAGATGGAAGGAGGGCATCTAAACTTCCAACTCCAAGTGGTTGGTTCTTGGTTGGGCCCAACTGGCAAACTCTCTGGTGCAGTGAAGATCCTCACCGCTAGGTGTCTCAGTGGCCGTGCCACTTCCTTCATCTCCTTGGAATGCAGCAAGCTGCCCACGCTCCATTACTCCATTGTTACTGAACCTCTAAGCAAATAACCTTTCTGAAGGGTTCGGCTTAATGCCCGAGTAAATTCCTCCAGCACATCAATCAGTATCTAGATCGCCTCTATTAATAACAGACACACTGGATTAACAGCAGTATCACACACTGTTAATACTTTTCTTTAGGGATAACATGCTGTGTTTGGAGGACTTTTATTTTTTTCTCTCTGTATTTCTTTATCATGGGGGTTGGGCAGTAAGAGGTCTTTCTTAGTCATAGCCTGTGATGATCACAGTAAGCGATCTGATTGCTATCATTTTTTACCCCCACAGTGAACTAAATGTCTTTCCAAGCTTTTTCCACACAGTACCTTAGTCTGGAAGGCATTTACCACTCTTCAGCTGCTCCTAAATTTTGGGCTGATTTTAAAGGTCAAAAAAACTAGAGTATAAAGCATTACCGAATGGAAGAAGATAGCTCAGAGACAGATCCTTTGTATATGAATTTTCACTATAAGAGAACATCAGAAATCAGCAAGAAGGGCTGGGGATTTAGCTCAGTGGTTCAAGTGCTTGCTTGGTAAGCACAAAGTTGTGAGTTCAATCCCTGGTACCAAAAAAATTAAAATAAAATAAAATAAAATAAAATAAACAAGAAAGGAAGAAATGTTCAACAAATGGCATTAGACTAATTTCAAAATAATCAAACTAATTCCAAGGGAATTAAAGAAATACACATATTTTAAAAATAAATCCAGAATGAGAAAGCAAGAAAAATGGAAATGACTGTCAGATTATTGTTAGGAATGGGAATTTCTAAGACTTAACATGATAAAGCAAAGTACAAAGCAAAATATCAATACATTTCCCTACATGATTAAAATTCACACATGAAAAAAGAGAAAAACAAATAAAAATCAGACTGAAAATATAGTTGTAAAAAAATTATAAGTGGTAAATATCTTTAATATATAAAGAATTTATACAAGTTCATAAGAAAGATCCCAATAGTCAAAATATATGCACAGACATAAGGATAATATTCAGTCTCACTAACACAAGATATCATCTTCCATCTAAGTGAACACAAATTGAAGTAGCCACTACTGACACAATCCTTTTGGAAAATAATTTAACATACTCTTTAGCTAAAGCACCCTCCACCATTCATTCATTATTCAACAAATACCCTCCATGTGCCTGGTAGATGTCGGAATTCAGCCCAATTTTTTTTTTTTTTTTTCAGTACCGGGGATTGAACTCACAACCTCACGCCTGCTTGATAGGTGTGTAAGCCACTGAGCCAAACTCCCAGCCCTGGTTTTTTGAGGCAGGGTCACACTGTGTAGCTCAGGCCAGCCTTGCGCTCTCGTTGTAGCCCAAGCCGGCCTCGAACTCACAACGTTCCTCCTACCTCAGCCTCCCGAGTGCTGGGATTAAAGGCGTACGCCACCACACCCGGCAGCCCAATATTTAATAGGGAAAAATATTTAAGTACAAATCTATTGTCTCAACATGATCAGTAATAGACTCTAATCGAAAACATCCCCCAAAGGCAAGGTGACCAAATGTTCTTGCTCAGGACAATCTTGGCTTTTGCCTAATGTTGCAGTGTAATTTAGAACTGAGGCTGGTAGCAGATAAGCATTCTGAGAAAACAAGCTTTACTGATTTGTAGAAAAGCACCACTGGGATCAGCCATAGTCCACTGAGTTACTAATGTTGAGTGACTTCTGGTTTTATCTCTCTAATTCTCTAGTAATTTCCAGATTTTCTAAAGTAGATGTTACATGCATTAATTCATATAATTTTCCTTCTGTTTAGTTAGCTCATGTAATTTTCACAACACCCTACATAATTTTTTTTTTTTTTTTTTTTTTGGCTGTTTGAGTCCAGGGTTCTCTATGTAGTTCAGGCTAGTCTTAAACTCTCAGTGATACTCTTGCTTTAGCCTCATGAGTGCCTGATTGCTGGAATGACAGGCATGTGCCACCATGCCTAGCTTCCTAATTGTTTTTTCTTATTTCACCCCTTTGGCCTTTAAGATAAAGAAATTGAAATAGTAGGAGAATAAGTCACTCAGAGGGAAACAGTTATTAAGAGGTGGCAACAGGATTTGTATGCAAATTTGTATGTAACACTGTTATTCTGCCCATAAGGACAACTATATATAGTTTGTTTCTTTCGTCAGTTAAAGAAGAATAAAGATTACCTATACGGATGAGAGTCATCTGAAAAATGAATACAAATAATAGCTCAAAGAATCTTATCTCTGAGAAACCAAATCTATGTTCACTTATTAGAAACAGTATAAACATAGTTGACTTTAAGCACTCGGGAGGCTGAGATAGGCGCAGCGTTGTGAGTTCGAGGTCAGCTTGGGCTACAACGTGAACACAAGGCTGGCCTGAGTTATATAGTACGACCCTGCCTCAAAAAACTAGGACTGGGAGTTTGGCTCAGTGGCTTAAGCGCCTGCCTGGCAGACACGAGGTTGTGAGTTCCATCCCACAAAACAAAACATAGTTGACTTAAAAAAAAAAATAGGATGCAAGAATTCATAAACAAATAAAATGTAAGGACCCCAAATCTTTTTTTTTTTTTTGTGGCACCAGGGATTGAACTCATGACCTCACAGCTGCCAAACAGGCCCTCAAGCCACTGAGCCAAACTCCCAGCCCTGGTTTTTTGAGGCAGGGTCACACTATGTAGCTTAGACCAGCCTTGCGCTCGCGTTGTAGACCAAGCCAGCCTTGAACTCACAACACTCCTCCTACCTCAGCCTCCCGAGTGCTGGGATTAAAGGTGTGCACCACCACGCCTGGCTCTAGGAACCCAAATCTGATTTAAGAATTTTCTTTAGGCACTGGAGATTGAACTCTGAGAGCACTCAGTTACATTGCCAGACTTCTTTTTTTTTTTTTTGACAGTGTCTTTAAATTGCCCAAGCTGTCCTCAAACATGCAATATTCCTGCTTCAGCATGCAAACAGACAGGAATTACTAGTATATACCACTGTACCCAGCTGGACAAATATTTTTCTTATTTTTCTTTTCTTTTTTTTTCTTTCTTTTTCCTTTTTTTTTTTTTTTTTTTTTTAGACAGGATCTTGCTATGTAGTTCAGGCTAGCTTTGTGTTCACTATGTAGCCCAGGCTGACCCCAAATTTATGGTGATCCTCCTGCCTCAGCCTCCTGAGTACTGGAATTGCAAGTGCGCCATCACATCTGGCCAATAATGTTTTTCTTATATTGTTAAATTAGTGTAAAATAAATAGTACGTATCACTACTTACATGAAGAAATTTTTTTTTTTTTTTTTTTGCGGCACCAGGGATTGAACTCACAGCCTCGCGCCTGCCAGACAGGCACTTAAGCTGCTGAGCCAAACTCCCGGCCCTGGTTTTTTGAAGCAGGGTCGCACTATGTAGCTCAGGCCAGCCTTGCGCTCGCGTTGTAGCCCAGGCCGGCCTCGAACTCACAACGCTCCGCCTACCTCAGCCT
>RJWM01050121.1:0-10859 GCA_004363535.1 Dasyprocta punctata
AGGTTAGCAGAATCTGTTATTCCCATCTTTTGATTTATGGGCGTACAGGGGCAGCAGCAGTTTTAGACTGCTTCCTGTTGGTGAGGGGCATCATGGTGGGGGCTGTTGTAGTTGTCAGGATGATGTGTTAGGCCCATGTAGAAGCTGGTGCCAGTGGTCTCAAGACAAGGAGTACTCTGCTAGTGAAGGCCTGCATCCTGGATTGAAGAGATTTTGAAAAAAAATTTTTAAAAGACAGAGAGGTATAAGTAGAAATATGACAAATAGTATGAGAGGTCCCGTCAAGGGGAGGAGATAGGGGGTTTAGCCCCTGTCTTGGTCACTTTTCACTTGTTGCTGAGACAAAATACCTGATGCCCAAAATTAGGGAAGGAAAGGTTTATTTCTTACAGTTTCTCAGGAGTTTCAGTCCATGCTCAGTTGACTCCAAGGCAGCGTGGTGTGTCAGGGTCACCATTCATGGCTGCTGCAAGCAGCAAGGCATGCTGGTGAGAGAGGGCAGAAGACCAAGAGGAAGACCCGCCTTCCCTTACACTGTATGTCAGCTCCACCCCTGGGCAGGTGCAGCACTCACATCACCAATCCCAGCACTAGACAACAAACCGATCACAAGCAAGCACCAGACTCAGCCCCATAAAAAGTATATGAGGACTTGGGGGTACATAGTATCACCCAATACAGCCCCTCAGAAAAAAACAGATAGAAAAACCTTGTCAGTGATATTAATGTTGCTGGAAAGAGCCTTGAATATTTGCTTAAGGAGAGAAGAAATGGAGAGCAGTGGTGTGATAAGTCTAGGCATGTGGAGGAGACAGACAATGTCAGCAAGAGTACTTAGGAATGGGGCCCTAATGAGTGTCTAGTGAAATATGAAGAATCTTTTTTTGTCTTTCTGAGGAGGGACCCACTCTAGTATAAAAGGCACATCTCCATGTTTTGTTTAAGGAATATTGGTGAAATGAGGTGTTTTTGATGATTATGTCTAAGGTGATGTTTTTTGTTAGCTGTTATAGTTATGTCTCATGTTTATGTGGAGGGTGAAGCTGACAGTATGGTAAATGAAAAGTGACAGATGTATCGATGACTGTGTAGTTAACCATCATAAGGGTTTCATCAGTTTTGGAGATGATGGAGGTGAAGGCTGGGGCATTCTGGGAGCTCTTCTAAAGGGTAGGGAGATGCTTGGTTTGAGTTGGGGTTATTTGTTGTGTGTTGTAGTATTGGAGGATTTTGGTTTGGATTTGGAATTTTAGGTTGGGATGTATGTGGGGGAGAGGAATAGTGAGGTTGAAAGTTGTGGAGTAGGCTGTCAATAAAGTTATGTGAGAATGAGTAGGAATAGTGGAAGAGGGAGTAAGATTGAGAGCCTTATATTAGGCAGTGTAAGGTGTTTGATCCTAAAATTGTAGTGAAGAATAGGAGAGGCTTGGTGTTGTAAGGAGAGATTGTTTGAAGTATGACAGTGAAGATGAGAACAAGCAGTAAAAAATGACAAGGAAGTAAAGGGAATAAGAGAACACTGGAGCTATGAATGGGTGAGGTGGAGGTGGGTAGGTCTTATGATGAGCCATGTGTGTGAGATCTATTAGTTTTTATCTAGAGTGTGTCCACTAAGTTGGCGGGTTGGGAAAGGACCAGGTAAATGTGCCTGATGAGAAGTTTTTGCCACAAAGATGATAGTTGTGAGTGACTTGATGAATAATATTTTTTAGAGAGAGATGGAGTTAGAAGTTTATATAAGGCTTGAGTGTCTATATGAAAGTAGTTATGTATCTTAGTGGTGATGTCTACGGCTTATTGATCTGGGAGGAGGAGCTTTGATTTTTGGAAAATTTATCTCTGAGTGTTTTGGCTATAAGTGGGTTTGTGAATTAATTGTAGTTGTGTAGGTGAATACTGAGGTGAGGACAAGGTGTTTGGGATAAAGAGGAGAAGGTGAGAGAGATATGGCTGTTGTGTAGTTACTTTGGCCTGTGTGTCCGCAAAGGTATTATACTGAGAGATAGAGTTTAATGATGTTTGGTGTCCCTTGTAGTGACTGACTGCTATCTGTTTTGGAAGTTGTGTTGCCTGTAGCAGTTTGAGAATGAGAGGTGCATTAGTTATGGGGGTCCCTTGAATATTAATTAGATCTCTTTTTTGCCAAATGGTATGAGAGTAAAGGATGTTAAATGTGTATTTTGAATTACGAAAATGTTTTGGGTGGCAGTGAGCTTGCCTCTGTTACCTTAGAGCCATTGACTATGGTGTATTTTGCTCTTTTTTTAGTGCCTGTGTTGGTTGAGCTGCTGTCTATGAACCATGTATCAGAAGCTGTAGGGAAAGGAGTGTTGTTAATGTGGGGGAAGAGGGTAGGGATCATCTGTAAGACTGTGTCTTAGTTACTTTTCACTCGTTGTGGAGACAGAATACCTGACGCCCAAAATTAGGGAAGGAAAGGTTTATCTCTTACAATTCTTGGGCATTCCAGTCCATACTTAGTTGGCTCCAAGGCAGCATGGCGTGGTGGGGCAGCCATTCATGGCGGCCGCCAAACAGCAAGGCACACCAGCAAGAGAGAAAGTGAATGGAAGACGTGCATTCCTCCCACCCTTACACTGTGTGTCGGCTCCACCCCTAGGCAGCAGCACTTACATCACCAATCCCAGCGCTACACAACAAACCAATCATGAATGCCAGACTCAGCTCCGTCCAAATTACGTGAAGACTTGGAGGGACACAGGATTCAACCAATACATTCCAACCCTGGCCCCCCAAGGACTCATGTATATCCTTTATACAAAAGGCATGTAGTCCATCTCCAAGAGCTGCTAAAGTCCTAACAGTTTCAGCATTGCTGAAAAGTCCATGTCCCAAATCTCCTCTGAGATCTATGGCAAGCTCCTAACTGGAACCTCCTGTACAAATGAAAATGAGGTTAAAAGCCAGGCGTGGTGGCGCACGCCTTTAATCCCAGCACTCGGGAGGCTGAGGTAGGCGGAGCGTTGTGGGTTCGAGGCCGGCTTGGGCTACAACGCGAGCGCAAGGCCGGCCTGAGCTACATAGTGCGACCCTGCCTCGAAAAACCAGGACCGGGAGTTTGGCTCAGTGCCTTAAGCGCCTGCCCTGGCAGGCACGAGGTTGTGAGTTCAATCCCTGGTGCCGCAAAAAAAAAAAAAAAAAAAAAAAAAAAAAAAAAAAAAAGAAAATGAGGTTAAATACTTCCATCATATAAAGGCACAAGATAAACAGTACCATTTTATAAGTTACAAATGGGAATATAAAGCATTGGAACCAAAGCAAGTCCAAAATCCAGCAGGGCAAACATTAAGTCCTGGAATTCTATGCTGAGCATCTGAAGCAGTCTGGTTGCAAGCTCCAAAAGGCTTGTGCGATTTCACCCCCACGGCACTTTCAGGGGTTTTAACATCCATAGCTTTCCTTGGATGATCCATGTTCCTTGGCTTCACCCTTACATCTTTACACATTGCCCTCTGTAGGCTTGGTGGAAGCTGCCTTAGCTTTTGAATCTGTGCATTTTCTTTGTACCTAAAACCAGTGCCACATGGATGCCACCAAGGTCCGCTGCCAGCTGGAGCAGTAGCCAGGTTTTCCTCTCTCTTGGCTGTAGGGATCAACTGCCTGGATGCTAAGCTCTCTGAACCTGATTGTGAGGAAAAGCTTCTCTATGCTGCCACCATTCTGGAACCTGGTGTGGCTGCTGCCATTTTGGAACCTCATGTGGCCTCTGGTGTCACTGTGGAACATGGTGCTCTGTGGCTTTTTCCTCTGAGCAAACTTTCACTTTTGAAGGCCTGAGGCTGCAAAGGGTAGGGGCCTGCTGCTTCCTGGGATGCCCCCAGGCCATCTTTTTTTATTTCTCTGGTCCTTCACAGCAATCGAGGTCTCAGCTCTGTCTTTACAGTCCACAGCTTCCTGGCCAAACTCATGAAGTTTTAAATCACCATGCTGGGCTCTTTGCTCTTGATTTGCAGCATAAATCTGGCTAAGAGCCCCCAACAATAGCCAGGCCACCATCTCAACATTTGGCTGCCTAGAAATTTCTTTCACCAGACTAGTCAGTCCATCGCCCTTAATCTCAATCTCAGGCTAAGTCTCTGAACATGGGCAGAATGCAGACAAACCTTCTGCCAAGCCGTAACACACATCGTGTGGAGTCCAACATCCAATGCAGTCCTCCTTCCCAGCAGAAACCTCCCAAGCCTGGTCTCTATTGACAGGCTTTCTTTCAGCCTTCTGGTCAACTGAGCTCAGACCAGAATCTCCTGTATAGAACAACCTAAGCTGTTCCAGCACCACTGTTTCAGGCGACACCTCCGAATCTTTCCAAGCTCTTCCCACAAGCCATTTCCAAAGGCTCTTGAACCACATGATCAGGAATAGTCACAGCAACAATCCCACTCTTGGTACCAAATTCTGTCTTAGTTACTTTTCACTTGTTGCTGAGACAGAATACCTGATGCCCAAAATTAGGAAAGGAAAGGTTTATTTCTTACAGTTTCAGGAGTTCCAGTCTATACTTAGTTGACTCTAAGGCAGCATGGCGTGGCGGGGCAGCCATTCGTGGTGGCCATCAAGCAGCAAGGCATGCTGGCGAGAGAGAGAATGGAAGACGCATGTTCCTCCTGCCCTTACACTGTATATTGGCTCCACCCCTGGGCGGGTGCAGCAGTCACGTCACCAATCCCAGCGCTACACAACAAACCAATCATGAATTCCAGACTTAGCCCTGTCCAAATTACGTGAGGACTTGGGGGGACATAGGATCCAACCAATACAGACCACAATGTAGTTGTGGAGAGGGGTCTCATCAGAGGTAGGAAGTAAGATGGCTGGGTTGAGGGAGCTGCTGGTGGAGATGGTGATTGTAGGATTTTGTGAGTATTAAATGAACTTGTAGGCAAGAATGTGTCATCAAGGCAGGAAGTGTTTTGTGTCAAATAAGGTCATAAAGGTGATGGGGTAAACGAAAGATTGGGTTGCATTAAGGCTGGGCCCTTTAAAAAGGCCTCTTTTAGTTTTGAAAATGAGACCTGTATAGGAGTAGCAGGGTTGAGATACTTGGATAGAGCACCTTTAGCCACCTTATAAAGAGACTGGGCTAGTGTAGCAAAGTTAGGAATCCAGAGGCGAAAGAAGTTTGCTAAACCTAGAAAAGATAAAACTTGTTGTCTTGTAGTTAGCACCTGGAGATGAAGGAGTAGCACTTTGTGGACTGAGGTTATAGAGTGAGTGGTTGGGGTATGGGTAAGACCCAGGTATTTGACTGTAGGTGAAGCTATTTGGGCTTTGGTGGGGCACACTCTGTATCTCTGACCTGAGAGAAAGTTGAGGAGGGCAGCTATATGTTGATGGTTAGAGCATAGGATGGAGAACAGAGGAGATCATCCATATATTGGAGAAGAGTGTTAGGTTTAAGATTGAGAGCCACAGCCGGGCATGCTGGCGCATGCCTTTAATCCCAGCAATCGGGAGGCTGAGGTAGGTGGAACATTGTGAGTTCGAGGCTGGCTTGAGCTACAACATGAGTGCAAGGCTGGCCTGAGCTACACGGTGCGACCCTGCCTCAAAAAAACCAGGGCCGCAGCCGGGCGTGGTGGCGCATGCCTTTAATCCCAGCACTCGGGAGGCTGAGGTAGGTGGAGCGTTGTGGGTTCGAGGCCGGCTTGGGCTACAACGCGAGTGCAAGACCGGCCTGAGCTACATAGTGCGACCCTGCCTCAAAAAACCAGGGCCGGGAGTTTGGCTCAGTGCCTTAAGCGCCTGCTGTGGCAGGCGCAAGGTTGTGAGTTCAATCCCCGGTGCTGCAAAAAAAAAAAAAAAACCAGGGCCGGGAGTTTGACTCAGTGACTTAAGCACCTGTCTGACAGGCGCGAGGTTGTGAGTTCAATCCCTGGTGCCAGTGGAAAAAAAAAAAAGATTGAGAGCCACAAGGTCAGCAGCGAGGCCCTGGCTGAAAAAGTGTAGTATATTCCTGAAGTCTTGAGGTAGGACCATCTAGGTAAGCTGTGTAGATTGGAGAATATCTGGATTTGTCCATGTAAAGGCAAAGAAATCTTGGCAATTGGGGTGTAAGGGAATAGTGAACAATGTATCTTTAAGGTCTAATACAGAAAAATGAGAGGTACATGGAGGAATATGACACATTATAGTATAACAGTTTGGCACCACTAGATGAATTGGCTTACCACATTGTTAATAGCTCTGAGATCTTGGACTAGGCGGTAGGAACCGTTAGATTTGAGGACAGGGAGAATAGGGGTATTGTAAGGCAAGCGAGTGACTTTTAGAAACCCATTAGTTAACAAGCGGCAGATTATAGGTTTGAGCCCCCATTGATGTTTAGGGGCTACTGGGTATTGGGAAACACAAGGGAAAACTGAGGGGTCTTTGAGGTGAATTAGCACCAGATGTGGGTGGCACTGGTAAGACTGGAGGTGTCCCAGACTGTAGGGTCTACGAGGGAAGAGAGGGGAAGAGGCTGAGTCAGTAGCGCATGACCATTGGGTTTGAAGTATGAGAGCCATGGAGAGGGGGAAAGTGTAAGAGAAATTGAGTTTTTGGAGAAAGTCTGTACCTAAAAGGGGTACAGGACAGGTTGGGACAACAAGACAGTTTTGTGTAAAGAAAAGGGTTTGGAATCTGCAGGGAATAGGTCCTGTCTGAAAAGGTCATGTAGGTTAGCCATCAGCTCCCACAGTGGAGAATGTAGACTGGGAACATTGGCCTAAAAACTCAGGAAAAACACTATAAGTGGCCTCCATGTCAACAAAGAAAGAGACTGTTTTAACTGAGTTGTCTAGTGAGACTCAGGGCTCTGAGAGAGATACCTCAATGGGGGTTGTGGGCCCTGAGCCCTATCAATCCTCTTCAGTATCGGTGTCGAGTAGCTCAGCCAGTGATGACTCCAGAGGCGGCAGTGATGTCATATCCTGTGAGGGCAGGGAAGTTGATGACTTACCTGTTCTGTGGCACACAGGGTAGTCGCACTTCCAGTGACCTCCTTGGTTGCAGAAGGGACATGATCCCAGTCATGGTCACAGGTTAGGGCAGGTGCCTTCCCAGTGTATTTTTCTGCTGCACTTAAAGCATGGTGGGGGGCCTCGGATGGCACTGTTTTGTTTTGGTTAAGTTTTCCCAGAAGTCTTGAGTGTCACAGCCAAAAGTTGGCATTTAATTTTAGTCTTTTGAAGGTTATTTTGTTTTTTGTTGTTTGTCTCTATTATTGAAGACATAAAGGGCCAGATTGGCAAAATCTTTTTGTGGGGTTTGAGAGTCTAGATTTGTTTGGTGTCTAGTCAACCTTGGTTTGGGCTGATTTTTATAGCTGAGTTTCTTGTTGAGAGGAAAGGGTGTGTATAAGAATGATATATGAAAAAAGAATGATATAAAGATCTTCGTAGTATGTTATAAAAATTAACTGTAAAGTGGAGTTTTTTATGTAGTTGAGGGGTCTGTTGAAAAAGTGTTTAGTCCATGGGTGTCTTAATTACTTTTTACTCACTGTTGAGACAAAATACCTGACACCCAAAATTAGGGAAGGAAAGGTTTATTTCTTCCAGTTGCCGGGGGTTTCATTCCATTCTTGGTTGGCTCCAAGGCAGCATGGCATGGCCAGGCAGCCATTCATGGCAGCTGCCAAATAGCAAGGTGAACTGACAAGACAGGGCAAAGGAAAAAGAGAGGGAAGACATGTGTTCCTCTTACCGTTACTCATTAAGTTGGCTCCACCCCTGGGTGGCACTCACATCACCAATCCCAGCACTAGATAACAAACCAATCACAAACACCAGACTCAGCCCCGCCCAAATTACATGAAGCCTTGGAGGGACACAGGACCAAACCAATATTGGGACAGGTCAGCGAGAGTAAAAGGAACATGAACATGGATCAGGTCATCAGTATTTGTAACCTCACAAAAGGAGTGGAGAGTTTGTGGTGAGGGGCATTAGGACAAGGTTTGGGTTAGGGGTAGGGGCAAGATGGTGGTAGGTGGGAGGAGGAACAAGAACTGCTGGTGGGAGGAGTGAGACTTGGTGTGTTGTGTTGGTGGAGAACATGGCAATGGTGGAGCAGAGAAGGAGCGGGTAGGGGAGGGGCTGGTGAGGTGAGGAGGAGAAGATGGCAACAGAGTAGTGTGAGAGTTGGGAGGTAGAGGAGAAGATGGTGGCAGAGGAGAACAAGGAGAACTTTGTGGGTATGGTAGAGGGGAATTTGGTGGTGTGGAGTGAGCCAGAAATGTTTGGGCCATTCCACATGCCTGAATGAAGGAGCGACATGCCTGGAGAGGGAAAAAGGCCTGCAGATAAGAAATCTCTGACCATTTGCCGTTACAGTAGCAAAAACTGTCTAAGTCACGGAGGGTAGCGGCCATTATCAAGCTTGTATTGAGGCCAAGCTGACTGGAAGTAAAATAATTTTTTGGGCTACAAGATGCCTTTGAGACCGAGACTGAGTGTTTACCGGAGATTGGGGTTATAGAGTGAGTAGTTGTCTGAACAGGCACCCAAGTAGTGTATCTTTTCGTAGGTGGGAAGAAATATTTTCTACTGTGGCTGAATTAAGGGTGAGCCAAAGGCCACAAAGGCCATGTCACAATTCCCAGGAAGAATCATCACCCTTCTCAGCAATGTGAATGAGAACGAGATCCCCAGCACCTGTATCTGCCAGTTGTCACCAAAGGAACCGGGGGCAGGGGTTCTTTTAGAGGACCTGGTCCTCTTAAAGGGCATGTACAAGAGAGAGTCCTGATGTAGGCCCACAGTTTATGAGCCAGGAACCCCAAAGCAAGAGGTGGCTCACCTGTGAGAACCTGTGAGAACTGAGGTGGGTTGGTGGATAAAGGCTAATAATGGCAACAGCAGACATGAAAGAAAAATAGAGAGGTGGCTCATTGGTAGGGAGAGCTCAAACCAGGGGAGGCCCCCAGAAGCTGCACACCCCAACTGATCCAAGTCCTTATGGCACCAAAATGTTAGGGTTTTTTGGCGCAGTTGAAAGAGAGCGAGAGAAAGAAATAAAGGGGCCTTTATTGTGGATATGGGAGGACTACAGAAGAATGCAAGATCCCTCACAAAAGGGAGCTGGGAAACAGTTTTTATGGAGTTCTGCTGGGGGTGGGGCGCTTGGTTGGTTGTGGAATCTTGGGATTGGAGAGGGCTCGGTGCATGGGCAAAAAGGGAGTGGGAGGGTTTTTTTTTTTTTTTTTTTTCCCCTGGAACTAGAAAAACAACACAGAAGTTACGTTTGGAGAGAGAAATTGTTTCTCTGGGCTGGTACCCAGTTGGGCGGATGTCATGTTAGAGATAGCTAAGCCCTGTGCTGGCAGAGTCTATCACTGAATATCTGCTTGAATCTGCATTTAAGGATTCCATTTCTTTCCTATGCTGAGCTTCCATAATTTTCTAAAGCTCACCTATTTTTTTGTGAGTATCTGCTCTAATGCCATTAAGCATGGTGTATAGTTGCTAATCTCTGTAGTTATCTGAGAGATTATTTCTGATTTCATTTTTTCCATTCAATTGCTTTGTTGTTACCACTTCAGAGAGACCTGGTAAGGGACTTTCCAATTGTCCCACCTCATTGCCCCCTGAATTCGCCTTTGGCGAACTGGATGTCTGAGTTGCATTTCACTTAAGTGTCTTCTCATTTTATTTTCTCCCTTTTTTAGTTTAGTTCCTGCAGTGATACCTGTAAATTGCCTATGGTGGGTTGCTTTATTGCTAGTATTTAGAACCCTTATGTGATGCTTACTTCTCTGAGGTATCTTCCAAGTATAGCTGGTTTTTGCGTTTTGAGTCTATTGGAAGATCTTACCTCTTCAGTTTGTTGGAGATGAGAAGCTATTGCTTGTTTGGCCTAGTTCCTGGTTCTTTGGTACTGTACCACAGCATTTTTAGTCAGTCTCAGTCATAGAATATCAGGACCAACAACGCCAGCCAGTGCAGTTCCTCATGTCTGCTGCTCGCTTCCATGGCCATGCCTCTCTGCAAAGGCCACCGGGGTCACCAGCCATCACCATGACCTTGTGTCTGCAGGTTTGAACCGCTCTTCTTGTGCAGTGAGTCCTGCCTCAGGAAGAAGGTGCCACTGGCTACTACCTTCTACTTTTTTGGAGTTTCTCTCTTCAGTCTCTCTGTGGGCTTCAATTTGTACTTCAGATTCTTCCTGGGTCCAGTGGACCCACTTCCCTCCTTGTCTGCCTCATGATGCTATATTCCAGCGTCTGGATGGCAACTCTCAGAGAGGCTGTTTTCTCTGCTGCTCATCACTCCACCATCTTGGTCTCCTCCCCTGCTTTCCTGCTTTGTTTTCTATAACTTATCAAAAATGTAAAAACTACCCTTAGCTCAGGGTTGGTTTGGCACCATGGTAATGGTTTACAGATCTCTGGGTTATTTATTCATATATTTATTTACTTTTTGAGACAGGGTTTCACTATGTAGCCCAGGCTGGCTTCTATTTCATGGTGATCCTCCTGCCTTAGCATCTGTATTGAGTGATATGCTACGTACCCCCAAGTCCTCACATACCTTTTTTTTTTTTTTTTTTTTTTTTTTTTTTTTTTTGCTGCACCGGGGATTGAACTCAGAACCTGGCACCTGCCAGGGCAGGTGCTTAAGCCATTGAGCCAAACTCCCGGCCTCTCACATACTTTTGATGGGGCTAAGTCTGGTGCTTGCTTGTGTTCAGTTTGCTGTACCCATCCAGGGGTGGAGCCGACATACAGTGTAAGGGAAGGCAGATCTTCCACTTCTGCGCTCACTCGCTCCGCTTCTGCGCTCACTCGCTCTCTCTCTCCCTCCCTCCTTCCCTCCCTCCCTCTCTCTGTCTCTCTCTCCCTCCCTCCTTCCCTCTCT
>RJWM01050122.1:0-10875 GCA_004363535.1 Dasyprocta punctata
TGCATCCAGAACTGCACTTGTTGACAGTATCACTTAATGATGTGGGAAAACCTAGGGAAAATAAGGTTTTGGATACTTTGACATTTTCATTTGTTGTAGCAGGTGTGAGATGCTAATCAGATATTCAAGCTGGTTTAATAATTAAGCAGTGGAATTTACATTATGAGTCTGGGCTTTGGAGGATACTTAAGGCTATGGATATAAAATTGGGAGTCACAGATGACGTCGTTGGACAGCATCTGGAGAAGCCCAGGGAAACAGTGACATTTAAAGATCAACTGAAGGAAGAGAAATTTGTTAGACACATATGTGAATTTACTTACCCAGTCATGAGGCTGGGGATTTAGCTCAGTGGTGGAATGCTTGTCTATCAAGGTGGAAGTAGTGGGTTTGGTCCTCAGCACCAAAAAATAAAAAGATATTTAAAAGAAAAAAGAAAAAAAAAGGAAAAGGAAAAAGCAAAACCCAGTACTACTTGGTATTAAATACCATCTTTATTTATCTTTGTGCCCATTGCTGTTTGTCACACAAACGTTCAGTGAATGTTTGCTTTTCAATATTAAAACTGGATATCTTCTTTGAGGTCTCCCTGTCCTGCACTTCAATGACTAGGCAAGATTTGCAAAAGAAATTTGCAAGTCAGCTTCACTACTGTATCATCTAAAAGATGGGATGTGGTAGATAAGTCCATAACTGCTCTGGACAGGTTCACCCTCCCGCTTTCCTTCACTTTTGCTACCCTTCTGCCTCTAGGTCCACAGTCCACAGGGCATTCTTGCAGTGCTTGTGAGGGATGGCACACTGCCCTGAATCCCAACACAGTCCTCACAGCTAAGTAAAAGCAGCAGCTGCTGGAAAGTATAGGGGATCAGTGGGAGCTCACCTTAGCTCTGGACTGAAGCTCCTCAGTGGACACAGCTCCTGATTTTCTGAAACACTACACGGGTAACTTTCTCTAGCATCTCGTCACGCTCTTCCCATTGAGGTTAATGGTTTAGTATCCACTGTTTTCTGACCTCCTCATTCTATTCCATCATCCTTCACTTGGACAAATTAGGTAGTCTCCTGTTTATTCTACCTGTTTCCATCCTCTCCCACATTCTGCCAACAAAATCGTCATGCAAATTGCTGCCCTATTAGGACTCCCACCCACCCATCCCCAAGAACTTTAACATATTCCCACTACAAAATTCTAAGCTTGAAACTCTAGGTCTGTCCTGAACTATCATTTCCAGCAAAACTTTTTCAACATTAGTGCCCACTAGCCTTATCTGGGAGGTGGTGATTAATAAGTCTCACTTTTCCTCCACAAAACAGTCACTATGATGCATTCTGTTGTGGCTCCATATGTGACATTTTCTTTGCCCATATAGCTTTACCTGTTTTTCCACCTGCTAACATCCTGCCCACTCCTCAAGTTCCAGGCCACTGCCCCTTTCTTGAGGAAGGAAGGGCTTCCTTATTCAACCCAGGCAGAAACAAAGTTCCTTCACTGCACTTTTAGAACAATTATTGTGCATTTAAAAAAAAAAAACACTTCTCTGAAATATGATGGTGATGAGGATGACAGATTGAGAAGGTCAGAGAGAATGATTTGTTTTTCTGTCTTGGGATTCTGACTTATAAAACTTTAAACAGACTGCACTAACAAACCATATAGAAGGACCTCTAATAATTTTAATTGAAGGACTATGTGAGTAACTCAGTTAATCCAAGAATCCATTTATGTTAATTCCCACTTCCCACAGCTTACCCATTGCATAACCTTGTGTGCATATATTGGGTTTTCTTAAAATTGGAGCTCTGGGCATTAGGAGGTGCCACAGAGGGGATATTTTTATCAACTATGCTCCTCATGGTCAGAGTATGGTGAGAGATGTGCAAGAAGTAAGGAATGAAGAGTGGGCAGGTTCAGGCAAAAAGAACACTCCACAATGTGAGATGGATTTTAAATTTCAAGCAGAGTGTTGACACAATCAGACTAAGCTTTTGAAAAAAACAAATCATTGTACATTTGGCGTCAAGTTCAGAGGAAATGCTGGAGACAGGAGAGTCAAGGAAGAGGCACTTGCAGACCACATATGCTGAGAGCGGGCTGGCTGCTCTCTCCGCCCCCATAGTCACTGCTGTCTCTGCCTCTTCTCAGGGCTTCCAGGGCAGCTGAGGAGACCTTACCAAGGAGCACCACGCAGTAGATGCTGAAACATCGCACTCCAGGATAAGAACCAGTAACATGGCAGCACCCATTTGAAAGGATTAAAAACCAACAGACTCCATTTAGAAAGAAACAATGTCCAAGAAAGGGCGAAATAAGGGCGAGAAGCCCGAGGCGCTCATTGTTGCCCTTCAAGCTGCCAATGAAGACCTCAGGACCAAGCTCACTGACATTCAGATAGAGCTGCACCAAGAGAAGTCCAAGGTGAGTGAAGGCCTCCTGCAGCCTTGTCCTTGAGAGCAGCCCTGACTGTGTCCACACCTAGCACTGCCTGCTGGTCTGTCCAGTGGGCCAGAGGCGGCAACCCCTGTACACATGGAGATTCTCTTGTACTTGGCATGAGTACAGCATACCCAGAAAGTGAGATAAGTGCGCTCACTTAACAGATCCCTGCTTCCTAAGGAAGTCTGGTCTAGGATATTAGATATAAAAATAGAGACAACAACTGTGATCTCCCAGCACTTCATAAATGTACCACCTCGGACAAGTTCCACCCTTCCTCTTTGTAGACTATCTCTCCTACAGCATTCAGAGCAGTTCTTTGAGGGGCTAACCCAATAAATCACATCATGTCACTGTACTGCTGAATAACTTCCAGAAGGTCTCCATCCCCCACTCAGTTAAAGAATTTCCCCCACCACTATAGAATATATCCTTGGACTCATTTCCTCTTCTATCTCTTGATCATGCTGCTCCCGGCTTTTGCTGGATCAGGAGAGATAGATATGCCCAGCACGGTGTGGGCCTTTGCTCTTGTTACTTCACTAGTTAGCCTCTTGTCCCTTCCCTCACCTCCTTTGGGTGAGCACTAAAGCACCATTCATCTGACCACAGTTTGTAAAACAGATCCCTTCTCCCAATGCAAATTCCTCTCCCATAGCCTATCCCATATGTATATAGTTTGTTTGTTTAGTGTTCATCTTTCTCAAATCAAGTGTAACTTCTGTGACAGCAAGACCTAGCTTACTTGCTGTCCCTTAGAACCTTAGTAGTTCTAGAATTTAAAATCTCAGAATTTACTTGTCGCATAAATAGAGAAATGAATTAAAGGTGGTTTATTCCTCATACCCGAGTTTCTTCATCAGTCAAAGTAACCACTATCCCGTAAGGCTGTGGCAAGTTATAAATTAGACAAGTACATTAAATATTGTACTTACTAGGACTAAATGAGAAAGTTGCTAGCAGATACACATAGTAAACCAAAAAATGTTCAATATTAGTATTCCTTCTAATATTCTCTGGACTTGAGTTAGTTGCTAATACAAACCTTTTTGTTTCTCTGAATCTCATTGATGAAATGGATTTGATAACATGGCTTACAATGTAAGCATCAAGTATAGTCATGCCTAGGAAAGCATTTTTAAACACTCAGTGTGCATAAGACACTTTTGCTGCCAGCAAGCCAGAGACAACTTCCTCAGTATAAACTTGCTTGGTTTACATAATTCTCCAGAAAGAAACATTCTTGATCAGCAGGTGGTAGGTCACAAACCAACAAATACATTTATTCCACAGTTTTTCTGCTCCTTCTTCTTTGATATTATTATTAAATTTTTGATTTCTCCAAGATCTATTTCTCCTTATTTCAACAATAATTAGAAATGGACATTGGACAGCCAAAGCCTATGGCTTCCTGTTTCAGCTGAGCCTTGACCTTGAATAAATAAACTTCAATGTGAAGTTTAGGAAAGAACTTTCTTAGCTTTCACAGAACAAAAAGAAACAAGATTTCATTTTTTTAAAAAAGCATTTTTGCCTGGCAGGCATGAGGTTGTGAGTTCAATCCCTGGTACCAATAAAATAAAATAAAATAGCACTTATTTAAGAGTTAGATGCCCTAAGTATTCTGTGTCATTCTTCTTGAAGACAAATTTAAGTATCTCAAAATCTCTATCTTCAACTCATTTGACTGAATCTGCTTCTTCATAACTGTGTCATAGAATAACCAGGGGGAGCTTATGAAAAATTGTGATACCTGGGCCCACAAGCCAAGGATTCTGATAAAGTAGGTGAATGAGAACAAGACCTTGTAATTCTGTGAAGCAGTCCAGCAAACTGAGTTGGAGGGATGCTGACACTCCGCTTAAAAATTCCTTCCAGTTCTTTCCATCCACAAACAGTTTTTATTATCCTGGTGGGAAGCATAACATTTGAAGGGAGGCAGTCTCCTTTAATTTTCATAACAACAGGATGATAAATTACATTCATAGGAAAAAGCTTGTTGGTTTAGAAATTGGTGGCCATAAAGAGTTGTTGCATGACAGAAAGCAATTTCAAAGAAGGAGAAGAACCAAGTGTCCCATTGTTGCCAGTTTTCAGCACATTCAAGCCTTTTAAAATGGGTAGCTCTCGAGCTGGAAGGAGGCTGCCGGTCTAGTGCTTGACATTGGTGTCTAAGGCAATAGGCGAGTGTAATTTTCCCCTCCTCTGACAAGACCCTGGCACCAACCTCTTGAACAAGCACACAGCCTCACCCTTCCTGCTCCTGGTTTTATCCTTCCCTCTCCTCCTTTTCGTGGCAGTCAATTACAGTCCCAGCACAGAAGCAAAAGCAAACCTTCACTGTCTGTCAGCAGCTGTCCCCAAAGAGTAGAGAACATTTAGAGGGCAAACAAATCAAATCATAAGGCAGTTTTACTACAAATAAATGTAGCTGTGTTTTCAAAGATCCAGGCTTTAAGAGAAAAAATGAGAGCAATGGTGAGACATGAATTTATACTCAGAGCTTGGTTCCTGAGCTCTAATGATAAAATGACAATTCAGCTACTGGCAATGGACTAAGGAGTGGAAACCTTTGGGTCAGTGGGCCATTACTCATCTTTCCAGCAAGGCAAATAGTCCCACTGACATTTCTAGAATGACCACTGTGCAGAGACCAGTGTCATAAGTGCTTTGGCTGATAATGTAAATAACTACACCTTAATGAATGCTTGCTGTCTGTCACACAGTCTAACAGGCACACTTCATTCTGTCATAATCTTGCTTTTACACTTAGCACCCAAGTGACCCTGAGCTGCTCAGGAAGCCTCTGGGTGTTTTCGATTCGTCGTCTATTAAGCAAGACAATAATGGCATCTACTGCATGAGAGTATGTGGGTGTTTGTGTGTTAATTTTTGAACACTGTTTGTGTCCAGGATGTTAAGTGTTTCAGTGCACTTATCTCCTTTGACCTTCATTCTCACATTCAAGCATTGCTGCCATCCCTGATTTACAGATGAGAAAACTGCCTGACATGGAGGAGATGCTCAAGGCTACTTGCTGAATGAACTTACATGAATCTTTTCAAAAGCCACCCTTGTGGCACAAGTATGGTTATAGTGCTTACTGTGGCTGGAACCTCAGGCCTGGGTAGTGGAAGGATTTCCACCCAGGTCTGTCTTTTCCTTGAACTAGCATTCTGAGCAATTCAACTATAATACTGTCCTCTGTTTGTCCTTTTCATGCACACTGTGAGGCCATGATTCAAAGCTTAGTGTGTGCTATGGTTTATATTCCTATGGCCCCTCCAAGGTCTCCTGTAATCATGGCTTGGACGCCGCTGAGTTTAGTGTTCCTGATCGGTTTGTTGTCTAGCACTGGGATTGGTGATGTGAGTGTTGCACCCACCCAGGGGTGGAGCCGACATACAGTGTAAGGGCTGGAAGAAGGCTTATTTTTCCCTCTCTTGTGGGTTAGCACTTTGTTGTTTTGTGGCCGCCATGAATGGTTGCCCTACCATGCCACCCTGCCTTGCAGCCAGCTGAATATGGACTGAAACCTCCAAGAACTGGAAGAAATAAACCTTTCCTTCCCTAAAGGCATCAGATATTCTGTCTCAGCAACAAGAAAAAAGTAACCAAGACAGTGTGTATGCACACAGTAAGGAGTGCTGTGAGAAGAGAAATCCATCCAATGACTTCCCTGTGGCTTTGTTCTCTGCTTCAGAATTGGACTACTGCTGTGATATGTAGTGTGGGAAAACTGACAGAGGGCGTGAAGGAACAGGAGCAGAAAACGGGGGGCAGGACAGCAGCTCCGGGTTGCAGAGCCTGAGAGGAATCAGCTCCAGACAATAGCTACCAACACTGTAACCGCCTTACAGACTACAGAGTGCTTGCACGCCTAGCCCCATAGTCATCTCAGTAAGCCTGGGACAAAGGAAGGATGTGACTACTGTTCTGATTTCACTGAGGAAGAAAACACTATTCAGATTGTTTAACTCAATTGCTCTCAGTGACACAGAAAGCAAGGTGCCAAAGTGGGAATTCCAATCCTCTCTGAGAGAGCAGAGACAAATTAATCCTAACCTTCTGACTCCACTGTACTCTGTTGTCCGTGCAGCACTCAGAAAATCAGCCAACATTTTCATCCTGGAGTTCTGTAGCACCTAGGTTCAGGACCCAAACGTAGGGTGGAGCTATTTCTTGCTATTTGCAACTTTGCTTCTGTTTTCAGGAAGCATAGCAAGCTGAAAAGCAAGAAATATAAAAAAAGAATTCTTTGTACTCCTCCGGGTTGTGTAAGTCTTCCCTTATAAGCAACGCTCCCGCAGTGGCAGCTCTTTCCTTCTCCTTATCTGCTGTTGAAGGCACCTGGCACCCTGGTTGCTATGAGCTTAGCTCTCCAGGAACAGCCAGTGCAGGTAATCCAAGCCAAAGCTGCTGTCAGCTTGCCTCACCTTGATAACCTCTCAGCCCTTTCCTTATCTTTGACTGGACTCCAGTTTTAATCCTAGACTTGGAAGATCACATTAAAGCTCAAATCATCACCATCTCTATCTTGGTAGAATATACACTGGCATCTACCAAAGGCTGGACTAGAATTAAAATGAGAGATTAAAAAATTACAATGTAAGGCCCCTGTAAAGTGGTCATGAATTCTCATCCCCCTGTCATGGTGCAGTCTTTCCCCAGTAGGATTCAGTTTCTCATCAGACCTCCAGGGTAGAAGGCATTCAGGAGCTCATGTTCAGAGCTCTCTTCAGGACTCCCTGCTAACACGTGTTCCAAATGTCACCAAGCTAAGATTTGATACCACCAATGCCAAGGAACTCAGTACACACTGAGAAAACCCAGATTTATCTCTGAATACTTTATGTTTGGGAAATACTTGTTACAGTCTTAATACTGTAATATAGTAATGTCAATCTTGTACATACAGGGGTACTTTATGTTGGTGGTGGCATTAATATAACATTGTGTGATATAATGCTATTATACACAACAATATTCACAGAAATTAACATTTTAGTATCTTTTGTGAATTAATAGTGCTCCAGACTTTCTAAAGGGCTTTGCCATGGTGCCTAAATTCATCCTCATCACAACCACAGGAAAATGATGTCACCAACCTTAATGTATGAATGAGAAAACTAAGGTTGACAGAAGTAAAGTTTCTGCATGAGCTTTCAGAGGGAACACAGAGACTTGGGCTCCAACCAAGACCTGTTCCCCAGCCGCACAGGACTTCCATCAGCCTTCTTCCCATGGTGCTCATGCAGAGGTTGTTTATCACTTAGCATCTGAAATTGTGATGAAATAAATTCTACAGCTTCCTAGAGTAGTAAGTGTAAAGTCTCAAGGAAGCCTCCATAAGCACTTGCTATTATAGGGTTGAGCTGAAATGCTTCTTCATAAAACATGTCCAGTAATCAAAATTATTCCTTCCTTCTACCAATTTTTACTATTTTAAAATACTATATTCCTCATATCTTTATTTTTTATTAAAGAATAGCTCATCTTCTTATATATTAATCTTAAGATTTATATCAAAATATTTCAATGCATTTCCTTATTGGTTCAATTTATACTGCAAATACTTACTACAAAATTTTTAAGGTTCTTTATCACCACATTTCAGTCAGATACTTTGGGATTTCATCACTGGGAAACACATCTCCCAAACTTAAAGAAAAAAAGCCATACCTATAAATTCTGGAAAAATTGCCAGTTTCAATGACAACTAAAATAAGTGGAAATAAAAATGTTAAATGTTGCTCAATTCCTTTGAATTTTGTTCGTTTTGTAGATTCTCTTAAGTAGTATACAAGAAAGCAATGTTTGTTTATATTTTGTTTATTTTTTTGTTTATATTTGTTTTTGTCTTCAGGTTGGAATATATTTTCCATTCACCTTTATTTTTACTTTTTAAAAGTTTTGTTAATTTCTCTTTCTGTCTGTCTACGCAAAAGATTGATGTTTATAATTTGAGAGAAATGACAGAATTACAGGGAGATGCAATCATACCTAAAAGAGAATCTGACATAATTTTAGATAAAGCTCTCCTATTCTATCTATATTGCCATACATACAATAGTGCCTTTATAATATGAGCTTTTTTATATATTATCTAATTTAATATTTGAAATACCAATAGCAGATATTTCTCAATCAACTTTCTTAGGGGCAACAGATGTTGAAAAAGAAAAAACAAATTCATTCTTACCCTTTTCCTATTTTTATTATAGCTTTCCCTAAGGGGAAGACTTGTAAAATTCTCTTTAGTAACTTGTTCACCACCAGCACTCACAGATGTGGAACAGAAAAGAAATCCAGAATTTTTTATCCTTTGTCCACTTTTATTACAGTTTTCTATTATTTTAGAAAGACTGCTAAAATTTTCTTTAGTACCTCATTCACCAACCACCCTGGCAGCAATGATACTGTTCTAAATGCCTAATATAAGTACCTGTAACCGGGATGGAAGAGGACTCAATTCCTATCACTTGAACTAGTAACTTTCCCAGTGTTCTATGCAGAAGATAAACTGAGTTTTTCAAATCAACAAAAAAATAAAAATAAAAATGAAGTGAAAAATAAGGCCCTTCCTCTAAAAATTGTGTTACCTCGAACAGGAATCAATAAGCTTTTCCTATAAAAAAAAAAAAAAAAGATGGTAAATATTTTAGACTTTGTGGGCTAAACAGTCTCCGTGAAAATACTCCATTTGACTGCAACTTGAAAGCAGTTTTAAATAATATATAAACAAATGGGTGAATTAGTTGCTTTTCGCTCATTGCTGAGACAAAACACCCAATGCCCAAAATTAAGGAAGATAAGGTTTATTTATCTCACAGTCTGTGGAGGTTTTAGTCCATTATCCACTGGCTGCAAAGCAGAGTGACGAGGCAGAGGGGCAACAGTTCATGGCAGCAGAAGAAAGCAAAAGCAACAATAACAAAAATGAGGAAGGTAGCCAGGCGTGGTGGCGCACGCCTTTAATCCCAGCACTCGGGAGGCTGAGGTAGGCGGAGCGTTGTGAATTCGAGGCCAGCTTGGGCTACAACACGGCGCAAGGCCGACCTGAGCTACAGAGTGTGACCCTGCCTCAAAAAAACCAGGGCTGGGAGTTGGCTCAGTGGCTTAAGTGCCTGCCCTGGCAGGCGCAAGGCTGTGAGTTCAATCCCCGGTGCCGCAAAAAAAAAAAAAAAAAAATGAGGAAGGAGCAAACCTCTTTTCCTCCCTTATGTTGTATGCAGGTTACCTGCTCTAGGGGGGGTGTATCACTCACAGTCCCAATCCTAGCATTAGACAATAAACCAATCGCAAATTCTAGATTCAGCTATTTCTGAAAAGCCTGACCCTCATGACCACATGAGGCTTTGGGGAGATATTCAGACACAAACCACGGCAATGGGTATGTCTATGGCTTCAGTGAAAGTTCATTTATACAAGCAAGGACTGGGAGAGATTTAACGCATGGTTTGTAGTGTGCCCATCCTGGTCTGGAAAATATATTTACCCATTCACTGTAGAAGGATGGGGGATATGATCTAGGCTCTCCCTACTGAAGCACGGAAAGAAACATCAAGCTAATGGTAGACTTTCTTCTATATTCAGAGTTTTTGTTTTGCTGTAGTGTCCCATAGTGAAGGGATGGATGGGAGCTGCTCTAGTAACTGTAGGCTGCTTTCTCTGATTATATGACATAAAGCACTCTTGCTTCTGGTCAGGAAGTTACCCAGTGAAACATACTGTGCCTTATCCATTAATGCACATGTGCCTTTGGCTGTTTCCTCTGTGTTGTGCTGAGAACCAAGGAATATCAAGCAGCAGCCTTCTAGGAATTCTAGGAGTAGAAGAGGTAGTTAGCCAAAATAACCAAGCATACAAAAATCATAACATACAGAACAGCATGGAGCAGGCCAATAAAGAAGTACTGAGAAATAGAGACAAGAGAATGAGCCTTGTCCTGGACAAACAGGGCTACATATCAGGCAAGGATGACATCTAACTGCACATCACAAAAGGAGCAGAGGGAAGGGCAGATCAGGGAGGGGAAACTGTAAGCACAGGAACAGAGATGTGTCACTTCCAGAAAATAACCCAATGCCCTGGGCTTGGAGCAGGGTCAGGTAGGCAGAGGCAGGAAGGTAAGAAGAGCTGAAGTCCAACCAGCTTTCATGAAAGCCGGAGAGGCAAGGCTTAGGTGCTGGAATTTTATTTTACAGAATAAAGGGGCCTGGAGTTATTTTTGAGCAGGCACACAAATAAAGCCAGAACTGAGCTTTAGTGAAAGAATATCACCAACAATGTGGGGAAATTTATGTTCACAAAATGAACCTCTCAGAACTGTAGAGCAATGTTGAACCAAGAACTGCAGTGTATGTAGCAAACATAAGCCATGCCTGTAATTTTACAAATTTTCATAGCTACAACTTATAAAGTGAAAATAAGCAGAA
>RJWM01050123.1:0-10869 GCA_004363535.1 Dasyprocta punctata
AAACTTCCAAAGTGAAACATGGTCCTTAAACTAAACTTCTGAGACAAATGCATTCTTGCTTTTATGGCTATGCTGAGAATCAACCAGGGCAAGGGTAAATAATTTTGTTGACTAAACTCTCACTATTTTCTCAAAACATATTAAAAACATCTAAAGACTTATATACTCAGACTTACTGTTCACAGAGAAAACTGGGTGATCAGATCTCTCAGTTGGTCAGTGATGTCTCATTGAGTTGAAAATGAACATCTGCATCAGTTTTCCTTGCGGCATTTCCACTAACTCAAATGAAATGAGGGGAGAAATGTAGTCAGCTTTGCTTATCATTGTACCCCCAGCACCTGTGAGTATAGAACTGCTCGTTTGAGTTTATTGCATTATTTCTTGCATAAAATATCATTTGTAACTTAATCTTAATTTTTTCTATTAGTGCACATTTGCATTGCATATTTGTTATATTCATCATGGAGGGGTACATGTACATAGCACATTTTAATTCTTTTTACTTCCCTTTCCCTTCCAGTTCCTCTCCTTTTCCTCCTCACTTCCTCCATCTCTTGAACTGTTTTATGTAGTAATCACTTAAATATTCTTGTGTGATAAATTTAATGAATTTTTCTACTTCTTTGAAAGTATTTTAACATGTGTTTGCCAAGCATTTCTGAAGCATGAAAATTGTCTTGCAGAAAAGGCATTTTTCACTGTTATTTTACCTTATCGATTTACATGATAATTACATTATGTATTACAAAAATAAATTGCAATGAGCATAAAAAGGTTAGGAAAACAAGAGAGACTGCTTTAAGCATCTAGGGAAACTTAAATTGGTGGAATTTGGGGGGCACAAGAGGCAGGAGGCTATTAGACAGAAGTGTTTGAAAATGCCACAGGAGGTATTGAGATGCTGGAAAGGGGAATGAGAATTACTGGCTAATGCTGTGGGTTTTTAAATGGAAATCAATTAAAAGAGCTTTTATTTAACTTCTTGATTGCTGTCCAATTACAGATACCTTGAGATGTCTCCTTTGTACTTATTGCTTTGCAGTTCAAAAAATTACAGGAACTTAAAAATACATTTCCTTAGTTATTTATTCAGACTAGAGTAGATTTATCAAGTGTATCCTAAAAAAAGACATTGATAAGCACTAGGCCAGGTCTAAAGTTAAATTAGCATAGACGTTCCCTAAGGTTTTCTATTTGAAATATTTAAATCAATATAAATATTTCATTTATATCTGGGTATTTATTCTATTATTTAAAGGGTGCTTGGTGTTTTATCAGTAGTCACTACAAAAAGGGTAGATGTTTTTTGGGCCTTGCATTGGAACAATTTCCAAGGTAAACTATTAAAATAATTTAATAAATAATGTAAGAAAATTTCACTGAATTGGAATTGGAACTGTATTGTATTTTGAAGAGGTCATTAACATCAAAGGTACTTTTTTGTTTTCATAAAATGATTTATTGTGTTATTACACACACAACTTTAATTTTCTTGGTTCTAGCCCTTGTCTTTTCATCCTCTGAATTTCTTTATATTATACCTGAGTTCAAAAAGATAATTATGAATGTGCAGAATGCTTTTGTTTCTCCTTTAAGAAATATTCTTTTTGTATTATTTTCATTCAATATAATTAGGGATGAATGATCAATGTGACACTGAGGTCAAATATCTTTAGTTTTACAACCCACTAAAGAATATTTCCTTCCTTCATTATGTGAGTGAATAGATTTTACTTGATTATAAAATGTTTTTGACTGTCATCCAACTATCTGGAAAATTAACTGCTTTTCCCCCATGTAGTCTACTTTTATTGGAATTAAATTTGGGAAGCTACTAAGTCTGTATCTTTGGCTTATATTAAATCTAGGATTAAATTCTACTTTCTGAAACAAGAGTCCTTTCAAAGAAAATGCACAAATGAAAAGATGATTCAAGTAATTAAAACAAAATTTTAATCGACATTTTAAGGTAAATAGCAAAACAGATCCTTTAATCTTTATCTGTTCTTAATTCCATGGTGTTTCTAAGGATGCGGACAGGGTTGACACTGTGTATTAGTCTAGATCCTTTCCACTATTTTTCTGCAATCATTTCTTAAATTTCCTTATCAAGAAAACTGAGTAAAAAATATGCAAGCATCCTTCCACCACAATTAAAAATTTTAAAATTACTTAATTTTTATAAAATGAAAACTCAGGTTTATGAATAAATGTAACTAATAATCACTTTCTTATTTTTTTTTCACAAACTCTTGCTGAATCTTAGACTTACTACTAGAAGGTGAACTAATATTATGTGACGATATCCCAAATCAAACTAATTTTATGTAGGATTTTAATCTGTTGAATCAAAAATAGGTCTCTTAGTAACTTTATCCTACTTTTTTGTTAGAGTCTGTGATCTTTAATCAGATTTGTCAACTTCATTGGATTAAAAGACACCCAGCAGATCAATAATGCACACTTCCAGATGGGTGTGGAGGTTTGAAATGATTGGCATATAGATGAGCAAATGAGAGAAGAGGATTCATTCTGATGGTGGGTAGCATCATCCAATAGATCTGGAGCTTGGATGAAATGAAAGGGGAAGCAGAAAGAGTTGGTCTGCATTTGAAAAGCTCTGCTTTCTTGAGCAGGTTGCTCTTGCCATTATCGGTGGATGTCAAACTCAGATTTCTTCGGGCTTTCAGTGTGAGTGGGTTCATCCAATTACTTTCCAGGGACTTTCCAGGCCATGAGTCTCAGGTTAGGAATGCATCCTTGATTCCACTTGCTCTGTGGCTTCTAGCTTTTTGGACTGAGAGCTACTGGCTCTCTGGCTCTCTGGAGCATGTCTACCTCTGTAATAAATTCCCTTGCATAAATGCAGATATTCTATTGATTTTGTTCTATGAAGAACTCTAACCAAAAAATATTTGTATGCAAAAATAAATCTTTATTTTTTCAACTAGAGCAATTTCAGATTCATGGCCACATTCACATTTTCCAAGAACATCCCACACATTCTTTGCACCATTTTTATCTCATAGGATTTCCAGTTCCTAACAGTTGTGACACATTTCTAACTCAATTCTGTCTTTTCATTATCTTTATTGAAATATAATGTCCATAGTATTACAAGTGCTGCAACGCAATGACTTTTTCCATCAGGACAATACCTAAGGTGAAATGCCATTCTTAATTGTAATATTTTTAATTTTTATACTGACTTTCATAATATGGCCAAGGCTTCCATAGGTTTCTGTTATTTATTCTAAGAGAAATACAAGAGTAGAACAGACAATTTTTCATTGTTTAATATGTTATTAATAATTTTATGGAGTTGAAGCAACTTTTCAGAGGTTATTTGCTAGCATTTCATTCAGTAGTATCATATATTTAATAAGAAAATATTAGTTTTTTCATAAGTATTTGCAGAGAAATACTAGAAGCCTGATGTTCTTGCTCAATAGCTTTACTTTGGTAACTGGTACAGTTTATTTATGTTTGGTCCCCAAAGCTTTGTGTGTTGGTGGGATAACCCTAGTGAAGTAGGGTCTAGTGAAAGATAATTAGGCAATTTGGTGCTACCATCATGGATGGATTAATCTGTCTCAAAATGAGTCATGTCTGATAAGACTGGATTAGTTTTCATAGAAATGGGTTATCATAAAGCAAATTTGACCATCACAACTAGCACTCTTGTACATTTATCCCTTCTGCATGCAGTTGATTCCATTCTGTTTCTCCACTGTCTTGTGACACAGTCAGGTGTCACTGACAAGGATGACAGCGCCATTCTGTTTGGACCCTGTAGCCTCCAGAACCATGAGCCAAATAAAACTGCACATTGTACAAATTACTCATCCATGAGTATAGTGTTATACTAATATGAAGCAGATTAAGTCAGTGGTCTACATTGCTGCTTAATATTTTATAAACTATGATGTGGGGCTTGAATCATTAGTAAGAAGTGCAGCTAAGGTTTATCAATCTTCTTTATCATTTCCAAATACTAACTCATAGTTTTGGTGATTTTTAACTGAGATATATATATGTATATATGATTTTTATCATTTATTTCCTTCTCCTAATGTTTGACTTAGCTTGGTATTTTTTCTGTTTCCTTAAAGAGTGACATTAAGCTTTTTTATTTGTAATCTTTCTTCTTTTCTGATATAGAAATTTATTGCTATGAAACTTTCCTCTTCACCCCTGCTCCTGGATAGGCAGAAACAATAAAGTGACAATGACCATATTTTCAAAACTGTTATACAGATTTAATGCAACCCTAATCAAAACACCAATAACATTCCTCACAGAACTAGAGGAAACATCCTAAAATTTGTATGGAAGCAGCAGAGACCTAGAATAGCAAAATCAATTCTGAACAACTAGTGTAAGGTAGGGAACATTGTAATCCTGGACTTTAAGTTACAAGGAAGCTACAGTGAAAATAACAGCATGGTAGTGGTAAAAAGACAGACTAGTGAATCAATGGAAAAGAATAGAGAATACAGAAACAACTCTAGGTACACCTACCTACCCTATCTTTGGTAAAAGGGACAAAACAACTTTACTGAAGGAAAGGTAGCTTCTTTAACAAATGATGATAGGAAAACTTCCTTTGATTTTCCTAAGATTGAACCTGGAACCCTATCTCTTACCATGCATTAAACTAAAATCTAAATGAATCAAAGATCTAAATATTAATAGAAACACTTAATTTGCTGGAAAATAGAATAGGTAAAACTCTTGAAATCTTTATGAATCACACCCTGGTTGCACAAGAAATATTACAAAATCAGCACATGTGATCACATCAAATTGAAAAGCTTCTGCAGAGCAAAAAAACACTACAAAGAGAGTGAAGAGACAACCTACAGAATGGGAAAAAATATTTACCAGGTACTTCTTAGACAGATCTAAAATCAAGAACATATAAGTAAAAAATCTAGACCCTTCAAATTTAAAGATCAAATCTAAAAATGGGCATCTGAAATGAGTAGATATTTCTCATATGGAGGATTACAAATGGAAAATAAATACATGAAAAAATGATCAATATGACTGGCTATTGGAGAAATGCAAAGTAAAACAATGAGATTTCATCTCATTCCAAAAAAAAAAAAAAAAAGAATCAAGAAATCAACCAGTAACAAATGTTTGTATGGCTGTGGGGGAAAAGGAACTTTTCTCTATTGTTGATGGGAATGCAAATTGGTACAACTACTATGAAAATCTTTATGAAGATTCTTCAAAAAACTAAAACTAGAGGTTACATTTGATCCAGATATTTTCCTCCTAGATAGCATCTCAAAAAAGTTAAAGACCTTCTACAGTGATAGTGCACCTGTCTACCAATGCTGGTAGCAGTGCATTCATAATAGCTAAAGCTTGGAAATAGCCTATATGCCCATCAACAGATGAATGGATAAAGAAAATGCATTTATAATGTAAATGTATTTATAATGCCATAAAGAGGATAAAAGGAAGGAATTCTTAGGTAAATGGATGCACCTTGAGATCATAATCTTAAGTAAAATAAATCAGGCCCACAAGTTTAAAATATCACATTGTTTCACTTATGCCAAAAATCTGAAGTATAAATAAGAATCAAATTGGGGAGAGATATTACAAAGTAGGAAGGATTTATTCAAATTGGAAGGGGAATAGGTGATGGAGGTTGGGAGGGAAGGGAAAAGCGATTTAAAGAAAAAAGGAATTGAAATAAAAAATGGAAAAAGAGTTTGTAGATGTGAAGAAGAAGAAGTGTTGGAGGAATGGCAGGGGACCAAAAAAAAAAAAAAAGAATTAATATTGCTATGTATATGTGTACATTTGCTCTCATGAATGGGATCATTATATGCTGCAAACATTACAAGCAAAATATTAAAAATTCTAACAAACAAGAAACTTTCTTCTTTATGTCATATTATACTGATGTATGTGTATCCATGTGTATAGCAACACAGATTGTTTTCCTAGCTTTGGGAAAGCACTAAAGCCTAGGTTCCATCTATTTATGGGGTATATCAGTAGTAAGCTATTTCAGTAGTTCTGAAGTGTGGAATGAGCATGTAAAGTGCTTTGCATGGTTTCAGAGTTAAGGGCTTGGTCTGGTGACATGCAATAGTTGCCCCATTGGACTTGCTGTGTAACTGACATGTCCCCTATCCAGTTGAGGCCAGCTTCTCTGGCAATGTCAGGACTACAGAAGAGCAATGAAATGATTAGCCTCCAAACCAGATGCAAAATTAACTTGATCAATATTTCTAATTCTCAGTGACAATTTATGGAAACTTGCTCTTCATTCATTTGATAAATGTTACAGAGACACAAAGTTTTTGAAGTTGCCCGGCTCTGTTTCAGGTATGACTGCTATCAATACAATACAGGGAAAAGTAATCTTTGTTCATTTCTGGGAGCGGGGAGTAAAATGCAGGTCTGGAGTTGCCTTCAGGAACAGATATTAATCACTCATGTTGGTGTAGCTAGAGGGACGTGCGATTCCTTTACTGAGGTCCTGACCTATGTTTCATTTCCAAACATGATTGCGAGTGAGTCTGCTTTCACTTGTTCAGCAGTCATAGCATAGCATTTTCAGATTATTGCTGATGTTTTATATTTTTTCCTCAGGAAATAATCAGCAGAACCATTATAGGCCAACCATAAACTGCCAGTTTTCAAAGCCAGGCTCCTTTTCTATTTCTTTTTTTTCCTCCTCTCTTCCTCTCCTCCCCCTGCTCTTCCTCAGTCTCTTTTTCCCTTGTCTGCCTCTATGTCCCCCTCCTTCTTTATTCTTTTTCTTAGCTTTAACTTTAAACTCATCCAGTACTTTCCATTTTCCACCTAATACTGTCCATTGATTTTCCTGAGGGAGTGAAGCAGCTATAGTGTCTTACATGTAGTAGATTGTTAATACTTATATATAATCAATACAAAACATAAATTAAGAGACGTTGATATTGATATATGGTTTGTGTGCTGCTATATTTTATTTGACACTAGGAAATTTCACATTTAACCATCTTGGTTAATAGTTTCTCAATGTCTGTTATGTGTCTTCATACTTTTCTCTATAGTTTGAATTCTCAAACCAGGGATTCTCTTTAAATGCATGAAAATATGTACTTTTATTTTATTTCATATGTTCATTTTCTGATCTTACACCTAATTTAAATTATGCACCCACAAAAAAAATAGTCGCATCCTAAGTTGCTGTTATTCCTTGATTAAAAATCACTGGTTTTTGGTTTTTCCCATATGAAGAATAAAATATATGAATATGCACAGAAATGAACCTTCATTTCATCTTAATATAGACTACATTCTCAAGTGAGCTTAATTATTTTTATAATTTAGGTAATTTAGATCTAAATGTGCTTTTGATTAAATGATTACCTCAGCAAATTTTCTTCATAGTAAATGAGAATTTAAACATGTTCAATATTTCAGTCATCTAAAAAAAATTAGAGTTGATAACTAAAATATCAGCTATGAATATAGACTGAAAAAAACTAATGAAATAAAAATGCATCTTCCCATCTTGTCTGTCACAAAGCAATCTTTAACATAGCCAGTTGATGAAATAAGTTCAATTATACAACTTCATTAGAATAAAATATAAGGAATGATACCAATTTCTAGGTTGCCAATTATAATTTGTTTCTCATCTGCATAATGGAAGAAACCATGGCAACCACTGGGAAATGTTTTTCAACTTCATCTGCAACAATCGCTGTGGCAAACATGTCGCTTGTTCATGTGGAGTCCATACTTTGGCAAGCCTAATTCTCACAAACATTTTCTTGGAATATAAATTTCAAATTGTTTTCTCAGCAAAAGTTTCAAAATTCAGGAAAGCCTTATCTACTGCCTAACCACTTAGATAGTGCACTGTTTCATATAACGTGGCTTTATGATGAGTTTTATAACTTGTAAAATCTGTCTGTATTGCTAAATTGAAGGATAGAACAGTTGGTCAGTTTCATATGAACACTAATGTAAAGATCAGTAATGAATGCATAAAGAAAAGAGTGAAAAAATTATTTTATGGAAATTCATTCAAGGAAGATGTTTTAAAAAGTGAGTAACAGGATTTAAGAGGTATGGGATTAAGCAGTGAGTTACAGATGGCTGCTATATTGTCTTCTAAAGAAGTTAAATCCAGTTAAGTGGAGGCATTTTTAAAACTTATTGGCAAATGCAATGTAAGTAGAAATTCTCCTCTGCCATTCCCACAAGTATATCTAAACTTATTTTCTGAACAAATGTCAAAAAATGTTTAAAATGTTCTCTATGAGAGTTACCACATAATAATCATTTCCTTCAAGTAATTTTCCCCATATTGTATATGTATGTGCATAGATAAAATAACTCAATCATTTACACAACGAAGTATTTGATAATGACATTTAGTTTGTAATAATGTTTTTAAAATTATTAAATGATATCTGTTAAAACAGTGAGGTAGAATTTATTTAGACACTTAGAAAGATATATGAACCACTCCAAGGGATTTTGCAGAGGAAAGAGAGACAAAGCTCAATTTTTCACTTGCTATACAGAATGATTGGAAAGCCCAGGCATGAACTAAGGATCAGTGAATGGAAAATAACCAAGAGGACATTTAGGGGTAAGGCAGGATTCTAGCTGAATTGACCTAACTGTTTTCTTGCTGAACACAGCCAGGTGAGGAGGAGAAACCTGATGAGATACCAAGGATGATCAGAAATCATGTGGGGGAATTCTTATTAAACTGACATACCAATGTTCTTGTTAAACTCCATTTTGCAAAGAAGCACACAGGCTTAAGAGATGGTTCAGGGGCTTGACTAAAGCTTTATCAATGAAAATATCTTTGGTAATATACAAATGGTCATAGTTTTGGAGGTTATGTTCTTTTATTACTTGAATGTCCACAAAAATGTGCTTCACAGATATTTCTCCTCATTTTCACATAGTTTTATTTGTGATTTGAGTCTTTTTTTTTGTTTTTTGAGAAATTTAAATTCACAGTCAAACTGAACAGAAAATTTAACTTCCATACACTCCACTCTTTCTCCCACTTGTAAAGTCTTCCCCACTACATTCCACACAAATAAGCCTTGTGCCAGTGTGGCATATATGCTTTTTAATATAGGGGAAATATAACTCCCAACCCACTAGGTGTCAGATAAGGCAAGTTCGTGTCCCCTGACACTGAAGAACGAATCATAAGGAACAATGGAGGTCAAGAGTAGGAAAACTTTATGGAGAGACAGCTTCTGAGAGATGGGAGGGAATCTGAAAGTGAGTTGCCACTGAGGTCACTTCTCTAATAATGTTTTAGAGTGCAAAATCACAAGGTGGGTGCAAAGTCATGAGGTGAGTACAACGTGAATCAAACAACAGTCAATCAATAAGATTACAAGTATACTTGCTTAGTTAATATTGATCCAATAGGAAAGCGGTTCACGTAGCAAGGGTATATAGAATGAACAAAGGCATTTTGGGGAAGAAATGGGTCTGGATATCTAATTGGACTTTACTGAACCAGGCAATAACAATTCTAATAAGCTGAAGTAACTGCTTATCTCTGGGGGAGGCATGTAGGCCTGATAATTCCATGTTTATCTTGAGACCTGGCCTGTGGCAAATGCGCTTCCAGCCACAGTGGTGATGTGTTCTTGTTTTATGCATTGGCTCTTTTGAAGGCCCAACCCTGTCTGACTGACTATAATATTTATACCTAACCTAGCTCCCTATGATAGCCTTACCTTTGAAAAAATTATCACCAAAGTAGTTCTAGAAATGATTTTTATTTCTGTGTGGTGATTTACTCACTTTTAATAAAAATAAGAGTTCATTTCTTGATTATTACTTCTTATCTGCCTATTCAATTCTCAGACACACACACACATCTTCTTCTAACCCTTGATTTTTCAGTTAAAGTTCTCAAAGTTTAAAGTAACTTAAATTTATCTGTTGCATTTAGTGTGCATGTCCATATAAACAAGTATACACATCTAAGTTCTTGAGCATCTATGTATTACTTGCATGATTGAATTGTTTTGTTTTTGTTGTGTTTGTTTTTCTTCAGAAGACAATCATGTACCTGTTAAATTTCATGTGTATTACATGCTTAAGTAAAAATGCACTAAAATTTGAAACCTAATGCCAGCTTTTTAATGTTGTATGGATAGGATTATGCTGTATGAATGAGGTTACCTGATTTTTTTCTATCAACAGCTATTCGTGAGATTAATTTTTTGTTGCATGTAACTTTAGTTCTATCTTTTTAAGTACTATATTGTATTTACTGGTGCTATGAATTATTAGGAAAGGTATCAAAGTCTAACTACTATTTTCAATTTACCTATGGTTTTGCTCACTCTTGTCATGCTTTAATTCATGTTTGAATCTCTTATTGCTATGCTGCTGTCATTTTTGATCTTGGTTGTGCTACTGAGGATTGAACCCAAAGTCTTGCACATGCTAGGCACGCACAGACTCTACCACTGTCCTAAATCCTCATACCTTTATTTTTTTAAAAACAGTTTCCCTAATTGCCCAAGCTGGACTTAAAGCTGTGATCCTCCTGTCTTAGCCTCGTGAAAAGAACAGTTGGGATTTTAGACTCATACCACTGCAGTTGGCCCTCTGTTTTTAGTTGCTTACACATTTGAATCCTTATATCTGCATGAAAACTTCTTTTATGGTTATGCATGTCTCCTCTTGTTGTTAGTAATTTTCATTACTCTGATATCCACATTAATGTAGTCACCCTAGCTTTTTTAAAGTACAGTTTTATCTGTTATATTTTATTCCTTCTTTTTGCTCTTAAACTACTGATGTTACTATATGTAATTTCATGCAGTTAGGATAGGTAGAGTCATGATTTAA
>RJWM01050124.1:0-10865 GCA_004363535.1 Dasyprocta punctata
GAGAGAAAGAGAGAGAAATGGAAGTAAAGAAGGGAAGGGAGGAAGCAGGGGTGAAGGGAGGGGGAGTAAACAAAAACAGAAAAAGAGAGTGGCCCTCTTTCCTAACCAATCCATGGTCATGTTCGAGACAAGCCCACAGTGTCCTTCTGCTCTCACAGTTATTGACCTGGAATCACCTAACTGTGTCCACTTGGAAGACAGACCCACCTCCATTGTGCCAATGTCTAATCACAAATTATGGTGGACATGAAACACAGAGACCCCGTCTATCTGGCTCAGAGGACTGCTCCCTACACCACGACAGGCAGCTCACAGAGGCACTGTCTAAGCTCACAGAGGTCACCCATCAGCCTTGCCCGTTGGTTTCTGCATCCCTGTCTGTGCACACCTGTGCTACACATGAGTCCCAGGTCCATCTCCGTTCCTAGCCAGTTCCAACAGTGGTACCTAGGATGCTGTGACTTTGGCTTATCTGGTCACTTTAAGGACAGTATTAAATCTTGAAGCCAAATTAAGTACTGTGTGACTGGCAGACACTCGCTTAACTCTTTGTGCTCTGGAATCTCAGAGTCACACATCCCCTCTCCTGTCTGACATGCTGATGATTGCTAGCTCCTTGGTACCAAGAGGTTGCCTTGTTTTGTTTAGCCTAACATTCAAGTGCCCTGCACAGATTAAAGTCCTGGGTTGGAGTCAAAAAGCAGCCTCAGTGTTCTTTGCCCCAGCAGAACTGGACCCAATTTCACATACTGCCAGCCCCTAACTGGGTCCTGTATGGCTGGGCAGATGTCTCAGCTCCAGCACTGCTGGCTGGGCTCTGCACCCCAGTGGCCTTCAGCTGAGCCACACTTGGTGCCCAACCACCCTACTGCTGATCAGTCAGTTTCTGGCCCTGGCTCTGAGCAAGATCCCTATTTGCATCACACCAGGTCTCAGGTCCCCTTTTTCCTCCAGCGGTTTGCCTGGGGTAGGGAGTGATACCCAGTTTTGTACCAGTTCTTGTTATGAGGGCCTGCAACTAACAGGTTAGATAGACTTCCTAGCCAGGGGCCATGGCTTGTTGGATGCATGGTCCAGACAGAACCTACTGGGACTTTCAGACCTGTGTCTGTTTTTCCCCTGGCCTAACTCGGGTAGCTACAAACTCCCAGGGTCTCTGCCACATGAACAAATACAAGCCGAGAGCATGGCAGAGACATAACGTAGGACCAAGAACAACCATACAGCCAGATACCGCCCCACCCCCACACTTAGCTCCACATACTGGCCCAGGTCAAGACATTTGCCAGTCTTGGCCTCAGGTCCCTGCCAGCCCTGAGCTGCACAAACCACACTGCCTCGCACTGCAGGTGGTAATTTGCATAGGGTGTAACCTCTCCCAAGAGGTTTGACCTATCTAAGTTTCTTTTCTGTAGTTGAGAGTTGAAAAGCGTCTTTAAAAACAGTCAAAAACAAGACACTAGTAACTTTTTGGTTGGACTTGGGCCTTAAGGTGTTTCAAAGCCTTCTGTGGCTATTTCTGTCCCCATTGTCGTCTGCGTCTGAGAGGAAGGTCTGGTGGCAATTCTTTGCTTGAAAGACCGAAACAGAACATTGTTTCTGCTGGCTTTGATTTAGTGGCCAAAACAGTTATAGGAAACTGTTGAGCAGATGTTCTATGAAACTCAGAAAAGATTGGGTCTTTGAGAAGCACTATTTTTAGGCAAATGCTTCCTACCATTGGGGTTTGGTGCTCACAAAAGGGATGGGGAGAGAGAGAGAGAGAGAGAGAGAGAGGAAGAGAGGTACTTGGAGAGAGCTTTGAATATTGTGATAATCACATTTTATTTTTCCTTCTATTTTCAGCATAAATTAAATGTATCTGGGAACCTACAGAAGAGAATGGGTTACTGAGGTTGTTTAAGATGCAAGGATTTTATCTTAGAGTTTCCTTTCTGAAGCAGGGCCTTGCTGGGTGGTAGAAAAGTCAATGTTTTTCATTGTTCTCCACCTCCTGCTTAATACTCTATTTAGCCACAGGGAGACCACTTCACCCTCTTGCCGGCCTTCACTTCACCTACAGGAGTAGAAATTAATCTGCTGCTCAAGACAAACTCAAATTTGTTACTACTGTAAGGAAATAAAATAAAGATTGTAATGTGAGGCAGTTATTACTACCTTCAGGAAATGGGGCTTTGGGCCATTTGTTAAAGAGCTGGCATGGGAAAGCATTCAGATTCAGATATCTGTCTTTTTTCAGGTCTTTTCTTTTCTTTGCTCTATTGCTAAGAAGAGTTTTCTTGGTTATAGATCTTGAAGACAGCATTGGTTGTGCAGCCCCAGGAAAGATGATGTGGAAAAGATGAAAGCACAGAAAGGGAGGTGGGGGAGCCTGAGAACACCTCTTTACTGCTATGTCTGGGGCACATCCAGCCGGAACAAGAGAACATCTGATGCTGCCCCAGGTGAAGACCGACAGGTGACTACCACGTCGTGAGGCTCTGGCCAAAGTCTGAAAGTCACGAAAACAGCAAAGGCCAACATCTCCAGCTTCTGTAAAGTCCTGGACATGAGCCCTGGAAGAGCGAAGCTTTCTCTTTATTTGCTGTCTCCTTCACCATGGGATCCCTGAGCACTTTCCCAAAAGTCCTTTCAACTGCTGAGGGTTGGGTAAGTTTTTATATCTAGAAAAACATCATCATGACTATGTGGGGCCAATGGCATATCATGGTGCTACAGGCAAGGACTTCAGAGATTCCTGGAAGCTGAACCCAGGCAGAACTTTTTTTTACGTTTCATGGCCTTTCAGTGAGTGCTTCTACCTCCTATGTATTTAGTTAGAGTGCTCATTTTTTGAACATTTACTATGTTGTAGTTACTATGCTTCAATGTATTAGAAAATGATGCCACAGATCTTTAAGAGTCTTTAAAGCACATAATTGGCAAATGTTCTTATTAAGGAGCATTGTCTTTAGTTCTCAATAACCCTAAGAGCTGAGTTCCACTCTTACCTTTGCTTTACAGAGGAGGAAACTGGGTTGATTGGAAAGGTTAAGTAACTTGAGGTCAAACTCAGGTTTGGTGGATGCCAGAGGCCAAGATCTTAAAGACTTCAGAACCTACCACAATTTCCAGTTTTTTTCTTTTCCTGCAGCGCTAGGGATAAAACCCAGGCCCTTGCACGCACTAGGCAAGTACCAGCCTCTGAACTCTATCCCCAAGGTTTCCCAATGGTTTTGGACTGAGTCCTTTGCAAAGTTCTCCTGTAGTTGAGCTTTTCCATTCCAGACTTTGTTCACATTTTTTTTGTTTGTTTGTTTGTTTTTTCCCCGAGGTCCTCTGCCCTTTTCTAGGACTCCTTGGTACGTTTCTTATTCTGACCATTAATGTTGGCAGGCAAAAATGGAGACATTCCTGTATAAAGTGAAGTGACCTCAAAGGGAAGAAATTGCTGACGGGTGGAACGTCAGTGGCGCTGAGAGGTGCTTTTCTAGAAATACAGCACCAGCATCGACAGCAATTCCCTTATCTGCATTTTTGCTTTTCACAGTTTCGATTATGGTCAAACACAATCTGGAAATACTAAGTGGTAATTTCAGAAATAAAATAATCCAAAGATTCTAAGTAAGTTTTATTATAATATATATTATAATTCTGCTATCTTATTAGTTACTGTTGTTAATCTCTTACTGTGACCAACGTATAAATTATACCTTATCCTAACTATGTATGTACAGGAAAACACGTAGCCTATATAGGGCCCAGTACTACCTGTGGTTCGAGGTGGTCCAGTGGTGGTCTCAGACTGTATCTTCCATGGATAATGGGATCTACTGTATTGCAAAAAGAACATTTTTCTTGCAGTGCAAACAGTCTTTTCCTAGGCTATTGCCAAGCTACTTTGTTTGCTTCCTTACCTGCTTGTTGTCTTGGAGCCATTGATAAAGAGGTCAGCAAATACAGTATTTGTTGAGTGCTTCTGTACCAGTTTATGTTGGTGACAAGTGCCAAATCTTATGTCTTGAAGCAACACTTCTCACTTCTCAGGCTATATGCACCTGGTGGGTTGGTAGGACACTCTGGGCCCAGGACAGTAAGAACTCTCATTTGACAGGTGCCAGAGACTCTTCAGTGGTTCCCTAAGCTTCAACCAGAAGTGACCTTGCTTGAATTTATTCAGTGAAAGCAAGATCTACAGCCACTCCCAATTTCAAGAAGAGAAGTGGGATGTCACCACATGCCCAGACTGAGAAAGAATTGGGACCTTTGCAAACAGCTTTTGATATGTTTAACATTGGGTTTAGTATTTTTGAACAAACAAAATAAACAGGTATGACTCTTGCTCTCAGAGAACTTTTTATGTCACCAAGGAACTAGGATTCACTACACATCCAAAAGTTGGAGAACAGCATGCGTTGATGCAAAGTAATGCAACCCCCCAAGCCATGCAGGGAGGGACAGTACAATTTCAGACACGGTTTACAAGCCCTGAGAAGGCAAGGGAGGAGAAACTGATCTGGAAAAAGTGTCCTGGGTACCGTGGTGTTTAAATAGTAAGAACAATTATATACATTTCTGAGATGAAAGGATTCTTGGCCTTCTTTTCTCTTCCTAAGCCTCCACTAAAAATTTCCATCATCTTTTTATTTGTTCTTCCGATAAACTGCAAGCTCTTTAAAAACAAAATCTTATTTTATCTTTTATTTGCAGTTCTTACCAAATATCTGCAACACAGATGAGTTTATCACATATTGTTTGGATGAGTTAATCCTGCAAGGCAATCTTGAAACAGGTTTCATAGGAGAAAAAGCGTACCCAGAGCCTGAAGACCACCCATGGAGAAACGGAGTGGGAGCTCGGAACTCTCCTCAGAGAGCTTCTCAGCATTTTGACCCCTTCCCCACCAGACCAGCCTCACAGAACACCTTCTTTTCCTTGGGCATCATGTTGTGCACACTGTTTTGGCTAGTCATCCCAGGAAGGAATCACCCTGGACTTCCAAATCAGCACCTTTTAGAGCAGCAAATATGCTTTCTTGTTGAGAGAGGGTCAGCATGGCCAAGGATGCTCAAGGCTCTGAGTTTGTCAGGTTCTGTAGGGGTTCTCTAGTCCACCATTGCTGCTTCCTTTCCGAAAGTTGGGGTTTGGAGAGCTTAGGTGACACTCTCAGAGCTTTATAGAATCCATGAGACTGGAAGCCAGGTGTTTTGATGGCTTTGTGTACTCTGGGTTTATAGACACACATTGCTGTTTAGACTTGTTCATAAACTTTACATTGGTCTTATATTTCCCTTTATATCAAGACAAAGTTTAAAGCAAGAGAGAAACAATGGAAGTGAACCAAAATAGTGTGGTTTCTTTAGTAAGAGGAGAACAACACTACAGCCTCCAAAACTAGGCTCTCACAGAAACCTCAGTTCATTAAGAACCCTTGACCTTGATAAATGACATCTGGCCACACTGGTGCAGCTTGAAATGCCAGGTGGAGCAGACCAGCTCTTCAATCTAACAAAACAGGCAACCTCTGGCATCAGCAGGGACTTCCATCACTTTGGGAAAAACATGTGGGATTTGAAAGCACATCTGGCCCAACTCCCAGCTGTACCTGATTTCTGAGTTTCAGTTGTGTTATTTGTAAAGTAAGTTACGAATCTTGCCTGGGTTAATGCTTGTGTTTACTCTAAACATCAGGTTGGAAAACAAAAATAAAGATGCTGAATGAAGTATACACAAATATTAGTGGGTACCAGACTCTGATTCGAGGAAGGCAGCATCCGAGAGAGTACTTCCTTTCTTGAGCCTGAGACAGAAATGGAAAGAAGGTGGAGTTATCCTAGGCCATTGGCCAGGATGTGAGCGCGCTTCTTAGCTCAACCTTCACTTACAGTTTTAAAGGGAAAGAGAATGAAGAAAGCAGGAGGCAGAGGGGCATAAAAGTGAGGGTCACTGGAGGCCCTGGAGGGTGGAAAAGGCAGACAACTACCTCCCAGAAGTAAGGACAGGGTTAAAATTACTTGAATCACAACAATAATATTGCCTCTCACTTCTCTTCTCTGAAAGTCCCGGCTTTCCAAAAAATAAACCAGAGCAGAAAGACAGTAAAACACTGTGGTCATGAACATGGATTTCAGAGTCAGATTAACTGGAATCTGAATCCAGTTTTTCATTTGCCTATATGTCTCCTTGGGCAACTTTGTTTCTCTTTTAGCTTTATTTTTTTCTTTCCTTTTGGAAAAAACAAAAACAGCACCTTCTAAAATGATACTCGTAGCAAACATTTGGATCAGGACGTGACAAGTGGTGTCTGATAAGTGTTGGCTCTTTGTATTTTTAACAACGCAGTGATTAGTAGGAAAATGTTTCTGGAAATCTGTGCTGAGACAGCATTCAACGAGGGCCCCTCCATACAAATGAACCTAGAAACCCTTTCACCCATTGTCCTCTCCCCTTTCCTTGATAGATTTGGGCTCCCTTTCTGTCTTTTTTTTTTTTTTTTTTTTTTGTGGCACTGGGGATCAGACTCACAACCTCGGTGTGCCTGCCAGACAGGCGCTTAAGCCATTGAGCCAAACTCCTGGCCCTAGTTTTTTGAGACAGGGTCGTACTATGTAGCTCAGGCCAGCCTTGCGCTCACATTGTAGCCCAAACTGGCCTCGAACTCACAATGCTCCTCCTATCTCAGCCTCCCGAGTGCTGGGATTAAAGGTGTGTGCCACCACGCCCAGTTTTGAGATTGTATTGAGCACATTTGACAGTGCTAGCCATGATCAAAGGCAAATGGAACAATTAATTTGAGCATGAGGTGTTCAGTGGACAAATTTAAGAACTTCAGAAGCTGATATAACTTTCTCTACTTTAGACGGCTACATGGAGTGTAATTCTCCTAAGATTCTACTAGGCTTGTCATAGCTACACTCTTCCGCTTCCTGGTAGCCAATGAAGTCCCCTACAGCCTCGTAAGGAAGTTCAAACTTTGCCTCCATAACGCCTCCACTACATTGTTGTAACTCCTATCATAATTAGCTAACAGAAGACCTTATTTCCTGTTTTTTTGAAGCCATGTTTGCTGTTACCTAGGATAAGTAAATCCCCAAACAGTCCTTAGTCCAGGAAGCATTTTTAGGGCCTATATCCGGCCCTGGCAGAGAGAGAGAATCAGATGAGCTAATGGGTCTTTCCATCCTAACTGCTCTGACAGCTGCCATGTTAATAACGGCAGCAGCATCAGAATGGCAAGCTGTGTGTGCAGCAGGAGAGACACTGGACGGGCCAGCTGGCTGAGCTAAATCTTCACTTCCATCAGCAGGGGAAAATGATATATCCAGGCAGCCATGTTTATTCTGTTCATGCAGAGATTAAAACTGAATGCACCTGGCCTAGGATATGTAGTAGTCTCCTGACCAGAAGGGGTAAATAACAAAAACCCTGAATCTACACATAATGATATAATTGTGAAAATAATATAAAAATACCCCCCCCCCAAGAACTATATCTTAGATCTGCAGGGAAAACACATAGACATTGTGTTTTCTGACAGGGCTTCAGTGGCATACAGGATCTCAATGGCAGTGAGTTGTCATTGAATTTTTGCAAGAAAGGAAATAGACAGACCCAGTGTTAGGAGGTCAAGTGAGAGCCTATCCTCTGGCTCGGTGTGGGGAAGAATCAAAGCAAGTAGCCACACAAAGCTTCCAAGGACACTGACTTCCAGTCAAGTAGCTAGAATTCCCATTGACTGACCAGAGAATGACACCTAGTGGGAAAGTGGTCTGGTGAAAAGACCCAAAAGGAAAAAGGCCAAGAACTAGAATCCAGTCCTGTGTGTGCACATTGTCTGTAGACCAAATCAGAGATTCATGTTCATCATCTAGTAAATGAAGCAAATCCAGCTTACCCTCTGAATTTACCTGAAGAGCAAATGAGTTGAAATGCCATGTGTGTTTTGCCTTTAGAAAGGAATTTTACATGCGTGGAATGATTACCCTCCACCCTTAACTTCACGGTCATGTCTGTCTCCAGTCAAACACATTTGCTTGTCTGGACTGCAGAGTTTTCTTGGCTGCTTTCTCAAGCTACATTTTGGCTACAGATTGACTGGGAAAAACAGGTTTGACATTCAGAAAGCATATGCAGCCCATGGATGTGGGTGGCATAGAGCAGAGCCAGCAGAAGTTTTACTGTCTTTGGCTCACTTTCTCTGTTCCCAGGTCCCTCCATGGGACCATTTTCTCACCTCCTTTCCAGTTTTGGGGGACTGTAGAGACTGCACAAGTTACCCACTTCATAAGGCTGACCATGGGGGACCCTGCTGTGTGGTCACTATTCTCACTCCTTCTGGCCTGGTTAGATGAGAATGGGTCTTGGGTAGATTCTAAAGCCATTTCTATAAAACTGATGGTGCAAGTCAATGAAGAGACTGAACTCAGCCTTTCAGGCAGGATTTGTCAAAGAACAAAGATCTGATTTATACTTACTCATTGACTGCCTTATTTGTAACCCCTGCCAGCTTAATATTATAAATGCAGGCAACTAGAAATGAAGGCATCCCAGATGAGGATTTGCACAAATCATTTTTGTTTTCCATTTTCTGTATGTTTCCTGTCCACCCTCATCTCCAACCCAGTGCACCTCATGGAAACCCCACCCTGCAGGGAGAGGAACTGGAGCAGTCTTTGTTTGGAAGAGAAGTGCCACTCACGCCTGGGGAAGGGTTTTGCAGGAGCCTTCCACCGTCCTCCCGCAGCCTGGTGCTGCAGGCTGGGTGATTCCTGGAGGCTGGCCACACATCTAGAGATAGGGAGGTTGAGGCTGGCCTTGCAGGCCTTTGTGAAAGGAGCTTCACATCCCCAGCTTTGCCCCACCTGGTTGTTTTTGAGGTGCGCTGTGAGCAGTGCAGGCAGCCGGCTGCAGAGTGCACAGTGAGTCAGCAGATTCCTTAGAGGATGATGCAGAAATTTGATCCTGCCCAGGGTAATGGTGGAGCTGCTGACTTAGAAATCATACAGGGTCTTTTAAATGACATTTGGACATTTGTTTGTGTGTCACAAATGCAGACAAATGATGCATACAACCATTTCCTTATCCAGGCTGACAATGAGCACTGAAAAACATTCCCGTAGCTTAGAGTTCAAATGTTGCATACCCAAGTCATGGAGAAAAAGGAGTAAAAGATTAAGGGCAAGAACTACTCTGAAGGATGGGAATACTGAGGCATAGAAACATATTATAAGATTTTTATAAAATTATTATTTCTTTTCTATTCCAAATTCTGTCATCTTATATGCCTAAAGTGGGCAGACTGACTGGAAGTCCCCAAGACCCAGGACAACCACCTGCACACACACCTTTGGAGGACAGAGTCATGAGTGAGACCAGCAGTATGGAAGCCTCTAAAGCATCAGTGAGGAGCCAGCAGTTGGGCACTGGAGACTCCACCAGCAGAAGACCAGTCCCAGTCCCCACATCCAGAGGCCAAAATCAGCTCCACACCTGGCACATATCTAACATGGACACTGTCACAAAATGGTAAACCCCAGAGGTATTTTACTATTTTTATTCTACCTTGTCTGATTGGCTATCCCTTTCCTGTCTGGCTGGATGTGATCTAGTTTTGTTTTGTATTTTGTGGTTATTTTTGTTTTGGGTTTTTTTCCCTTTCTTTTCTCTTTCCTTGGACTCCTTTTTTTTTTACTTTCTTTTCTTCTTTTCCATTCTCCTCTTTCTTTCCTCTTTTTTTTCACTGTTTAGATTGCTTATCTTTGATTTTCATTTTCTTCTATTGACACTGTTTCTCTCTTTCCTCAATACTTCTTTAATTTAAACTTTCAAGTGACTGAACCTTGTTTCCCTTTCTGATTACTCCTTTGTATTCTACTTCATTCTTTCCTCCTGTGTCCTCCAGTTTCCCAAAACACGGGTGATCATCCTTTGACCTCCAACCTTGACTCTACTATATTTGACCTCATTCATCATTTTATCCCTACCCATCTTAACCCTTCACTCCCTGCAGAAAGGTAAAATCACCCCACTAAGGGGAATATCACTCAATATGAGTACATACTATATGTTTGCTTTTGTTCCGTAACTTTAGAGTTTGCTCCTATGGTCAGAGGTAGCAGGTTAATGGCTAGCATAGTTTCTTAGTAGTTGAGCTGTACTTGAATCTATTGTTGTTACTAACTGTATACTTTAGCCAGGATGTCGTACTTGCTATAATCAGTTTTTCACTCCTGTATGATAACACTGCAATTGTATAGGGTTGTAATCATCACCACAGCCCAGTGCCAAAGGATTGGGTGCTGAGCCAAATAATAACTTTGCATCTATTAAAAATTGGGACTGTAGGTTCCAGGGAGAGCTATAAATAGTTACCTACATATAGAGGACATCTCTAAAGAAAGGACATCTCCTAGGAAAGCCTCAATATTAGTGAAAAAGCTATCTATCATGAGAAATAGGCAATCATCAACATAGAAAACAAAATAAAATAAAAAGGAAAAGTAGGGAACAACAAGACACAGAAGCAAAGTGCAACCCCAGACCCCCAGCACTTCCAAGACAAGCCTGGAACTTAGTGAGATAGACAAGATTGGAAGTTAAACACTGGAACTTTCTGAAATGATAACAACAGAAATGAAAAAAACAAGTGGAGATAGCTATAGAGAAAATAATCTCTCAGGTACAAAATGAACTGATGTTTAAAATCAAAGATATTAGAGAAGACACAGATTAAAGAATAGATGAGCTTAGAGATATGATGGAAACAAAAAATGCCCAACATAGCAAAGAAAGGGAATACATGAAACTGATCCAAATAGAAATGCAAGAGATTAAAACCTCCATTGAAAATATATGCAACAGATTGAATGAAGGAGAGGATAGAATTT
>RJWM01050125.1:0-10868 GCA_004363535.1 Dasyprocta punctata
TAAGGGGAAGACATGTCATACTCACTACCCTCCCTTGCTAGAAATATATACATAGAAGTACTTTGCCAGTATTCTGCTACTTAATGCAAGAACCAGGTGTGTTGTACCAGCATGGAGGTACCATGGTGTTTCCAAAGGTGAGAATAGTTCCTAAATTATACATCCTACATGGGAAGAAAATAATAGGAGGTAACAATTTCAAACAAATATCATATTCATGACCCAGTGGAAATTACCAGACTCCCAGTGTCTTAATCGCTTTCTCATTGCTGGAACATAATACACAATACTTGCAATTTAAAGGAGAAAAGTTTTATTTTGGCTCACAGTTTGTAGATGTTTCATTCCATAGCTGGCTGTTTCCAAGGCAGGATGGCATAGCAGAGGGGCAGAACAAAGGAAAAACTGCTCATTGTAGGGTGACCAGAAGACCAAGAGCCAAGGGAACAGTTGGAATGGAGGTGGAACCTTCCGGGTTATACCCAGTGACAGGCCTCTTCTGACCAGACTCACCTTCTAACAGAAAGTCAGCTACAATGTTCATGCAATGTAATCCAATCACCTCGCAAAGCTCCCACCTTAGATTCCATGAGGCTCTAGCGATGTCTACCCATAAACCATAACATTCAGCAATGTCTTTAAAAGCTGATTCAGCTCTTTTCTTAATAGGTGACTCTTACCTTTGTCATACCTTTTCAGCCTTTGTTCTCCTCAAACTGAAGTTTCTTTCGATATTCTCTTTCTTCTCAATTAACACTTTTGACTGATAGAGATCCCATTCAACCCAGCGATCCCTCTTCTGGGCATTTTCCCAGAAGAATTGAAAACATCATACCACAGTGATATCTGTGCACCCATGTTTATAGCAACCCAATTTGTAATAGCCAGATCTTGGAAACAACCCAAGTGCCCATCAATCAAAGAATGGACAAAAAAGATGTGGTATTTTTATACAATGGAGTACTACTCAGCTATTAAGAAAGATTGCATTGAGACTTTTATAAGTAAATGGACACAACTTGAGACCATACTCATAAGTGAGATAAATCAAACCCACATGTGTAAATACTGTGTTGTCTCCCTAGTGTAAGAAACTGAAAAAGTATATATGATCCAAAATCTATAATAAATACTATGTAAGGGTAAAAAACAGCTCAAAGAGCAAAAGTAATTGGGAAGGGAAAAGGGGGAAAGAGGGAAGGAAAAAGGAAAAGATATAAATCTGTATATATGTATATGTAAGATAACTAAAACGAACACACTGCTGAATGTATTCGTTATTGAGAAAGAACGGTTAATACTCATATGATTAGATCAATTTTACATGTCTATATCTGTTAATGTAAACAACCATTTTAAAGATAACGATATGCAATATTGCAACCATTGTCAAGTTTCTATCATCCTGTTTTGTAAACCTGCAATATTACTGTTGTGCATTTACTCTAATCATTTGTCTTTTTTGCTTTTTGTCTTTGTTATATGTGTCATTTTTTTCTATTAAATAGAAAAAACCCTTTTGACTGTAAACCCATGCTGTTACTTCAGTTTCAATTACTATTTTCAGCAAAATAAATTTCTCCCCATAACATGTATCAACACTGTCATCTCTGGTGCAATGTGTTTTGCAAATTAATTAACTTTTTATAATAAAATTGACTTTCTATTAGGTAATTTTACCCAACTGTGGTCTAAAGGCAAATGTTCGTAGACCAACCTAAGATACTGTTCAGGAATTTAAGTGTACTAAATGCATTTCTAATAAAGATATTATCTAAGTTACTTTTCTCCTTGCTAGGGCAAAACGAACACCTGCAATATAAAGGAAGGAGAAGTTTATTTCATCCTAGAGTTTGTAGAGTTTACATTCACAGTCAGCTGTCTTCAAGGCAAGACAGCATGACAGATAGGGATGATCAAGGGTAACAGGCTAAGGCATAGAGGCTATAAGCAGAAAGAGATCAAGGGAGGAGAAGGAGGTAGACCCTCCAGGCTCACACACAGTGACCCACCTCCTCTGACCCAGCTTCACTTCCTAACACTGCCTTTAAGGCACGTGATCCAATTACCTGCCCAAAGACCCAACTATATGTGAGTTTTGTGGGGATATCTGCATATAAGACACAGCAATGGGTTTATCAAAATATAACCTCATCTGTATATTTAAAATTTACAAACCTCTGTAGTACATTTTTGTCTTGAAAATTTGAAACTTTTTCTATTAATTACTTGCCCTTTCTCTGCCTAGCACTGATAAAGACTGTTCTACTTTCTGTTTCTATAAACCTGACTGCCTTAGAAACCAATATACATATATTTAAGTTTTTAAAAAGTCCTGTTTAACTGACACCTGTTAAGACAAAATTTTCCATGTGTACCTAATTATCAAAATACTTTCTCAAAAAAAATCCAAATGCCACATTTAAATTAAAGTGTTGAGAACCACTCAAGACTTCGTTTTAGAAAAAAAATAACTAAGAAGTAATATTTCTACATTCTACTTTATTCAACTTTTAGAATGCTTTCAGATCAAAATTTAGAGAATAAATTTTTGGGTAGAATTATGAAATTCAAGTCAATATAAGATGGGAAGAAGCATTGATGTTTAGTCAATGAGAATATTTGGAATAACAATATATTTATTGCAATTTTTAAAACTATAGATTTTTTTAAACAGGAAATTGAGTGTGTACATAAATTCAGAGAAAATAATTATTACCAACTCAGCAAGCCAGTTTTAAAATTGGTAGAAAAAAGATGTAAGTCATTTAAACAATTTGGCTATCATTTATCAAAAGTGTGCTATACAACATTACATGACAATATAATGAAATTTGTAGAAGAGATTTCAAATATGACATAATGTTAGATAAAAAACCTAAGTATATTAAAATTATTTTATGTGATTCTGGGTTCCAGCTTTACATTTAAAAGACAATAGCATTAATTATGCTTTCAGCAACTAGACAGACTATTTACTGGATAATGTTCCTTTTAAAATGTCTAGCTAATTTCTCTTCATTTTGATTTTCAAGACCTTAGACTAAGATGATACAAATTATTGTAATTTAAATCAAGATGTTTTTACATCAAAACTTCTAAGATGATATGAAATATTTTAACTTTCTGATACTTATTTGTAAATTATAAACACCTTCCACTGTGAAAGATTTGAAGGCCTGATACCTCTAGGTTCAGCCAATACGCATGCTGCTGTTTCCAGACATTGTTTATCTTTCTCTAAAATGTTAGAGTCAAAGTAATTTGTTGATGACCAAATGGGAACTTCAGTTTTCTGAATAAATTATCTATGTTCACTGTTAATGAATAGATAATATAGCACATAATATAACAGAAAATATACCTTTATAAAGTCAAGATAATATAGCAATACACCCTGAGTATTTTCTTCAGTGAAATATTACTTGCGTGTAGCTTTTTAAAAATGATTTTTGGCTATTTCTGGCATCTGAATGATATACAACCAGAAAATAGTGTACATATCATAAATCTTCCTGTTATGTTTTAAAAAATAGAAAGCATAACTATTAGGACAATGTAAAGTTTAAAAGACAATAAGATTTAAAATTGAAGAAAGTATTTGGCAAAGTCATCCCCTGATATGTGTACCTTTTATAAATACATACTATCCTTACTATATATATTTTACTTAAGTCTTCTTCAACTCCAAAACTATGCTATGCTAAATATTTGTAAGAGGAAGGAGCATTTTTTCATACAGAGTCTAAATCAAACATCTTCAGTAACTAAAATACTAAAAATGCAGGCATTTTATTGATTAAATTTCTGTTTGTCTATAAAGGTCATGATTTTATACATGTTTTTTCATTTGTGCACATATTATGCTAGCCAGCACTGAAGAAAAATGCTTGTATGTTTTGGTTTATTCCCTTCAGTTTATTTTTTTTCTTTTTGTCCTTGAACAAAGTATGATGAAGCAAAATGTCATGGTAACACTGCAGTAAATGGATAGATTGTGACAGAGGACTACTGGGAAACAAGAGTACACTTGTACTTGGCAGTGCTCTGTGAGCATTTCCCATGCAAGTAACAAAATCATAAAGCCTTTTATTTAGTGGGAGTACAGAATGAGAAACTGATTTGACTCTTGTACAAAATGTTCTGTGTTTCTTGGAATCATTTCCTATATCTCAATTATGTTCTGTGGGGGGGAATGAATTTGGCTATTATTTTAACTGACATAAAAAGGTAGTATTGAAGGGTTCCATCTTTCACTAGCTCCTATGGACAGTGAAATGGGAAAATGAATGACTAGAATTTACAACCTCTTACTTGTAACAGGCTGTGACTGTCACAAGGACAGAGAGGTAATCAGCTTGTCACGAGTGTGCAGCTGAGAATACCAACATCTGATACCTTCCATTCAAAAGAAAGACAATTTAGGAAACAAGATAGTTTTATTCACATTTAAAAGGCTATGATATATAGATTTCAAATAAGTTTGTTGCAAATACCATGAAAGAAAATGCTGCAAGTAATTAATCATTTTTTTGTCTATACATGCCATGTGAAGGATAATGAAATTGGAAATTACTGTATCAAAGTGGAAAGGCAAAGTTGATAAGGTCATGAAAGTATTCAGAATAAATATTCTTCATGGTGATCACATAAGATGCTGAATATTTGGGCATAGTTCATGTTATAAAAAATGATCTAGTATACACTGAACAACTTTTTCATGTACTGTACCTTTAATAATTTCAGACATAATATTAAAGGGATTTTATTTTATGAAGCATTTATACAAAATCATGCTGAAGTTGTTAAAAGCAGCTTCTTAAAAATCCTTAATTTCACTTAAATATCCATTTTCCTGTGTTTTTTATCCACCAATTGAGCTCTGTTCTATTTTAATTTATTTTTATACTATAAATTATGAATTCCATTTTGATAAAGATAATAAATATTCTAGAATTGCTAAATGAATGAAAGTCTGTCTATCATTTGTTACTGATATCCTCAGCTTGAATAATGTGCTGTACTCATAAAATAATGAAGTATGACATTTTGTTAATTGTCATTTTTAATAGATGCGTTTTTTAGTTTAATTAAGTTTATTGGTGCATTTTAAATATAGATAATGATCACATTCATTATAGGAAATTGTACCTGTTCATGATATATCTTGATTCATTTTTTGTTTTCCCTTTCCCCTCCCTCCCCTCAATCTCTCTTCCCCTCCTTATTTACAAAAGCTTTATTTCCATTTTTTTCTATTCTCATTTTCTTTCTTTTCCTTTCTCCCTCCCCTTTCTTAGTCCCCCTTCTCAGTAGAACATTTTCTCCTTTTTCACAATAGTTTGCAAATTTTGGTTTTTACTTGTGCTTTCACTTCCTTACAACAGAAAAATAATTCAATATTTACTCGTGTGAGTCCAATTTATTTCACTTAATAGTACAGTTTCAAAGTGCATCCATTTACAGAGAAATGTCTCAAGTTTATCCTTCTTTAAGACTGAGTGGTACATCATTATATAAAAAAATACATCTTTTTTATTCATTCATTGATTGATAGACATTTGGTGTGCTACCAAGATTTAGACCTTTCAAATTTTGCTGCTATAAACATGAGTGCATGTATATTTCTGCGGTATGATGCTTTTAATTCTTTAAGGATTATACCAGGAAGTGAAATAGGTAAGTCACATAGAACCTCTAACCTTAGAATTTGAGGAAGATTCACAATGATTTTCATAGTGGTTGGATCAGTCTACATTCCCACCAACAGTGGATAAGGGTTCCTTTTCCCCCACAGTCCCTGCATTATTTTTTACTGGTTGATTTTTTGATGATAACCATTCTTTCTGTAGTGAGATGAAATCTCAGCACTGTTTTAATTTTCATTTCTCAAATGAACAGTGATGGCGAACATTTTTTCATATATTTATTTTCCATTTCTGCTTCTTCGTTTGAGAAGTGCCTATTGATTTCAGATGTCCCTTTTTTTGTATTAAGTCTTTAAATTTGGGGGGACTGATTTTTTTTAGTTCTTTATACATTCTTAATAGTAGTACTTTGTATAAGAAACAACCAGCAAATATATTTTCCCACACTGTGAGTTGTCTTTTTACTTTGTTAGTGTTTATTTTTGCTATTCAAAAGCTTTTCAATAAGATGAGATTCTAGTTTTTGATTCCTAGTAATATTCGTCTCCTCTGTTCACTCCTCTCTCTTACTGCTGGTAGCAAGGCAGGAAGAGTGCTGTTGGCCAGCTCACCATCCCTGCCACTGCTGTGGAGACAGGCCTAGCTGCTCATGTCTCACTTTTCTCTCCTGTCTTTCACAGTTGGGAGCTGTGGAGGGGAGTGATTCTGTTTCACTCACTACCTTCACTGCCACCACTGTGATTTGTAACCTTGTCATTAGAGGTTCCAATTGGCCACTGCCTTAGTTACTTTTCTCTCATTGCCGAGACAAAATATCAGACACCCAAAATTAAGAAAGGAAAGATTTGTTTAGCTCACAGTTTGGGGCGGTGTCAGTCCATAATCAGCTGGCTCCAAGGCACGGTGGCATGGCATGGGGCAACGATTCAAGGCACAGAAAACAGCAAAAGCAGCAAAACAAAACTGGGGAGCAAAAACCTCTTTTGCTCCCTTTCATTGTCAGCAGGCTATGCCCCTAGGGTGGTTGTAGCCCTCACACCATCTCCACTGCCATACTGTTGCAATATATCAGTTTTTTTGTTTTTTGGTTTTTTTTTAAATCTTCACAGACTGGCAGTTCCTGCTCCATGCAGCGATTTAGGTCCTGGAAGCACTAGAATTAATTAGGCATCATATATATGTCAATTAATTATGGCATCAGGATATATGACCCTCCTTTTCTTAAAATTACCTGTAATTTTGGTTGATTTTCTTTGAGTAACTCCAATATGGCTTCTCCTCTATTTGACCATGTTGAATCTCCCAATGATAAATGTTAGAATAATTACTTATAATCATTTCACAGACTGTATCAACATTACATTTTAAAAGAGTAAATTAAAAAACTGGCTTCTTGTATGCAGAATTTTAAATAACAGATACAGAAATACACCTGTGAAATTAACATCTGGCATGGGGTACCACCTAAAAGCAGATTCCAAATTGAGATCTAACATGTTTTCCACTGATCTTGAGTTTGTTTCAAAATATTATGATCTCAAAATTTTAACAGGTTCTGATCTTTATTTTGGGGAAAGTTGGTTTTAGTTTCTGTACTTGTCATAACTTTTAGCAGTACTTAATTGAGATATCATTTTCAATTTGTGTTCATGATATACCCCATTTTCCAAACAATATTTGTGAAACTTTCTAGATGCATATCCATGGAAAATGATTCTTTCTATACAGTATTATTCAGTAGCTTTTTTTCAGAATTAGATAATTTAGACCATAGAATACCAGAGTAGACAAAGTTCTGGCAGGTGTTTGTTATTCTAACCATCCTGCCTTCTTTTCTTTTCTTTCTGTTTTGTTTTGTTTGTTTTTTGTTTTTTGCCTTCTACCACTGAACACCTCCAATATTGGGTAGTAGAGACAGTACATTATTTGGTTTCTTATTTTAAAATTTGCACTACCCTCAAATATTTTGCATCTTTATAACCTTACACAACTACTTGAGTACAAATGTAATCTGCAGAGTAAGTGACCATTTACTGAGTAAACATAGAGCATCTAAAAATAAAATCTCCAAAATTATCATGAGCTTATATAGAATAATATTCTAGAGCTACTTATCTGTCCACCTTATTTTTTTCTCCTACGTTAAAAGTGAACTCAGTATTCGTCGAAATGCCAAGATGACAAACTAAGATGACAAGCCTCCTATTTTTATATCGAATAGCTATCACATTCTCTACTCTACTTTGAAACAATGCCTCAGGCCTGAGTTTGAGGAACCCAATTTGGGGATCAGGATATTTCAGTCCCTGATGCCTCAGTTTAGATGCCAGAAAGGTGCCAATTATGTCAGCTTTATTCCCAAAAGATATGTAAGTATTTTATATAGACCTTCAGAGGATAATGGCAAGATGTCAAGGATTTGATACCTAGATCTCTCAGCTGGATACAAACTAGGGTTCCACAAAGAAAGTACAGTTTTTTTTTATTTCATGGTTTCAATTAAACCATGATTTTTCTTTTTCAGTCTGTCTGTAATCAGTGTTCCTAAAGTTTCAACATATGAAAAGACATACACAGAGTGAATTAACTATAAGGCAGGTAATATTGGGAAATTTTTCTAGGAAATGCTCTAATATTAATATATTATGTCTACAATATTTATTTAGGTTTATAATCTAAGGAAGTGCCAGCATATGTATTAGTACCATTTTTCTCCTTCATTCAGTCCTAGATAATTACAACTGTTTGCGTTATGTATCTCTTCATGGAGGAGCAATGTTTTAAAAAATAGGTATGATTCTGTTTTATGTGGGTGGATTGAATGAAAAAGTATCCTTCATTAAACATTTGTATAACATTAATTTATGTTATATAAGAAAGAATGTGAAAGTTTGTCTTTAAAGTTTTACAAGTTTGTAATGAAACAAGAGACCACAGACTGAAAAATGATCTGAAAGTAAATGTATGATAGTGAGAAGCTTTTTCCATGTCCAAATACTTAAACCTATACTTGAGATATCTCGATTCTCCACAATACAACATATTTATATAAATACAGAGAGAGTATAAATAAAAGAAGTGAAAACTAAAAGACATAACCTCTCTAAAATTCTTACAAACCTAACAATGAAAAATTCAAAACAAAAATTATAAATTATAGATTGAGTTATTTCAGATAGTTATGCACTACATATGAAGGCTTTGATTACTTTAGGGCTTTAAATCTGATGTAGGTATGACTCAAATGAAAGAAAAAATGACTAGTCTTTCAAAATGTGTATGAGTTTATAAAGCATAAAGGATCTTTTAAAGAAAAATGCCAGCATTTTCAGATAGTATTTTTAATACTATTTCTACATATTTTTGAGATAAAATCTCAGGTAACAAGGAAAAGAAACACACACAATTGTTCATGCTAATAAATTTTTATTTTAAAGATGTAAATGGAAACATGAAGAAAAAGAAGATCTTCAGCATTTAGTGTAATTGGCAGACTGTTCACGATACATCAGAATTTCTTACTGTAAGAAAGCTTGGGATGGAAGCTTTAGCTTTCTGCTTTTGATCACCTGTTTTCAAGCAAGACCTTCACTGTTTTATTTCACATTGGCACATACAAGTGAAAGATTAAATTCCTGAGTCCAATGTTTGATTTAAAGATTTTGCAATATTTTAGCTTAATAAACTAAGGGATTCTGCTTAAATCTTTTCAGTAGTTATTATTGCAATGCATACAAAGCAAAAATAATAATTATACCAAAATAAAATAAAGTTTACATTTAATAAATATAGGTTAGTTATCATTTGTATTTAGTAGTCCATCATAATCATAACTATTTTCTATCTCAGTAGTTTTCCTTCTACTTTTTCATGACTTCTCCAATTTAACTGCATCAATATTTTCATGGACCTCTCAGATATGCCTCTATTTTAAGAATGTTACTTTATAAAACAGTGAGTAGACAGTATTTAAATATGCAAAACCATTATAATATAATCTTATAGGTAAGGTCTCTCTCTGTCTTTGTCTCTGTATCTGTATCTGTCTGTATCTCTCTCTCTCTCTCTCTCTCTCTCTCTCTCTCTCTCTCTCTGTTCTTTTCAGCACTGAGGATAGAATCCAGGATGTATTGCATGGTAGTCAAGTACTTTTACTACCTCTGAGCTACGCTCTCCTGTGGAAATGTAAGTTTTCCAAATCCCAGTCCTCTACATGTAGTTTCCTGAATTTGTTCAATGAAAATCCTTCCTATGTAATTCAGTAAAAGTATAATCTTAAGACTATGTTGTTTTACTCTTGTATGGAATAACAGAGACATTAGATTGAATTAAGTACATCCTATATAAAAATACCTAGCTATAAACACAAGTCAAGCAATACTGGTACAAAAAGCTAGATCAATTCAGAGTTTTCATATTAAGATCTGGAATTAAAATGGCCAATGGCAGTAGTTAGCAGCATATATTGATTTCCAAAATGTGAGGACCTCATCCTACGTAGAAACTGCTTTACATAGTAAAGAAAGAACATGAAAATATATGTATGAGAATATATATACACCCATATTTACATATATATGTACATACTTTCATATACAAAGATATCATACTCTATTCCATAAATATATACAATTAAAATGATTTTTAAAAATGAATGAAAAATAAACATGCATAGTAGTCTTCATGTCCTTTAATAAATACATGCATGTGTAAATATTTATTTTTATGTTTGTATGTATACTGAAATTTTATATAATTATATTCCATACATAACATATATTATATATAGAGATACATACATGTGTATATATCCTGGAAATAATGCAATAGATAAAAATGTAATAAGCAGAATTTATTGATCAGAGAAGACAGATAGCTTGAGACAGTAATTTAGCAGCTAGCTACACACAAAAATAAGTGCACACACACATGATGACAGACCATAGAAAAGACAGCCAAAAGGCAATACAGAAAAAATTTTAAACAATAGGTTGTCAAATTTATTTATTTGTTTTATTTGTTTTTTATTTTAAACAAAAGGAAAATAAGAAATCAAAATATAACAATTTCACCCCAACCAACAAAACAGCAGCAATCATCAACATATTGGATGTTCTTGAAAATTATTTAAGACAAAAAATACAGACATGAAACATTATCTAACTAATTGTTAACACAATTTTTAAATGAACATTTTACATTAAAAATAAAATCTGAAGG
>RJWM01050126.1:0-10868 GCA_004363535.1 Dasyprocta punctata
ATCTCCGGGATGCGTGGCTGGGACACCACTCTGCCCCTTTGCAGCACCCTGGGGACAGGTGGCCTGCTGCAGACTGGAAATGCACTTTACTGTAGTTTTTAAAGTGTCATCACATTATAGCCCAGGTCCCCAAGGAGTGTGATGCACAGTATTTGCATGCAGAGCAAGACTTCAGGGCTTGCCCTGCCTTGGTGACTTCCGGTCTGCATAGGTGGCCTTTGTTCCTTTCTCCCCTGCTCCAACCTGAAGGCAGGACAGCCTTTTTTCACACCTGCCTGGCGTCATCATGCAGCCTCGGCCACAGCCTTGCTGCTACTGAGAGCAACGGGGATCCTTTGTTAGCCAATGTGGTTTGTGTGTGTATATTTTAATATTCTATCACTGAGACTGTTGAAATGGAGCACCAGGCGACAAGACAGGTTTCTCCTGGCCTTGTCCCTTTGTCCCGCTGATCATGGCGTCTCCCTGAGACTGGGCATTAGTGCACAGTGTCAGCCGCTTTCATCCACCCTTCCGAGGTAGGAGGCCTATGGCGAGTGACCACCCCGAGGCCTGAGTGAGCACTCGAGAGATTTCTGCAAGGGGGAGTGGCTGGTCTGGTTTCACACTGGGTCTGGCTGTACGGAGATGAAAGGCAGGGCTCCTTCGCTCGCACATCTGAGAGTCTCACAAGAAAGCTGCTTTGCCCCTTATCTCTGAAGTCATGCTTCAGTCTCAGATTGTAACACTGTCATGCCCAAAGGCAAGAAGAGAACAGAGTGCGGAGCTTTCTTTCCTGGGCTTAAGTAGGTTGGGCAGAATTGACCTTCTCTTCCACTTCCTGCCTGTTTTATTGGTCCTTCCTACAACCGTAGGTCTTTTAAAGGTGTGAAGAGGTCTTGACACATCTGATGTGTGCCGTGGCCTGGACTCTGTGAATGGTTAGTGCTGCTCACAGAGGGTGCTGCAGAGGTCAGACAGGACCTTCACACTTTCCTCCATGCATACAGGGTGCAGGCCCGGTTGCAGAATTGGGGATCTGATGCTTAGTAAGACACAAAAGGTGTTTGTTCTTGAATTGCTTTCATTCTTAACAGCAGTTGTCTTAGTCTCCATTCCCTCCTGTGCTTTAGGGCAAGCCATCCTCCTTTTCTGTTTCTCATCCTGTAGTAGGCATTGTTCACTTGATAAACCAGCATTGCCAGGTGGACAGCATAACCCACTAATACGGACAAGACCCAGTAATGCCATGCGTCACAGACACTTCTGTTGGCAAACAAAATCTGACTTCTGTTCACCAGCTCCGCATCGGTGATGAGCACGAGGGTGGCGTCTCCCTGGTCTGATGCACACTTGCGGCTTCCTCTGGCGGGGATCGCAGCCCAGGCAGCCCGAGCGCACTGCCTGGAACCCCGGAACCGGGTCCGCCTGCCGCTTAGCCCGCACAGTGCTGCCCAGCGTCGCTGTCTCCCGCAGGGCCCCCAGGAGAGCGCAGAGCCAGCACACAGGTAAAGAGAAAGCGCGGAGCAGTGAAGGGGCTGACAAGGACGTGCAGCGCAGGAGTGGTGAGAAGAGGGTTTTAGGAGAATAACCACTGAATCGAAGCAGGAAATTGCAGCAGAGCACAAGCGTGGCACTCGTTGTGACCAACCTGGCCTCAGAGTACACGATGGCGAGGTCGGCAGTCTCTGCTGTTTTGAAGGCTAAAGGTGCCACCGAAGGAGCTGAGGTGGTGAAAGGAGTAAGGATGCTAACCAGGCAGAGCGCACAGCGCTGGAAGGGGTGGAAACTGACGTTGGTGAGGCTGAATGAGCAACAGCCGCCAGGGGACGATGGCGTTAGTGAGGCTCCGATCTGTGGAAAAGCCAGGAACCCGCAGTGATTTCCTGCAAGAAAACCCCCTACACTTGCCAGAAGTGATGGATTTAAAGGCAGGAGAGAGCGGTCTGATAAATTCTGCAAGAGAAGTGGCATCCACAGAGATGGTGAGGCTTCTGGTTCTTACAAGGTTGTTGCAGAAGAATATAAGAAAAAATTTGCAAGCCGGGTATGGTGGCGCAGGTCGGTGATCCCAGCCCTGGAGAGGCTGAGGCAGGAGGATTGCAGGGATATATGAGGCCTGCCTGGGCTACATAGTAAGTCCAAAGATGTTCTGAACTACATAGTGAGACCCTTGAAAGAGAGAGAGAGATAGAGAAAAGAGAAGAGGAGAAGAGAAGAGAATGAATTTCCAGAATTCATGAAGGCAGAGGCTCCGTCACTCTGCAGGTGTTCAGCTGTGATGAACAAGGGCTCTTCTGGAAGAAGATGCCGAACAGAACCCGTGCATGCAGAGAGAAGAGGCAGTGCCAGGGCACACGCCCATGAAGGACAGAGCGACTCCTGAGCTGTGTGCAAACACGAGCACCGATCTGAAGATGAAGCCACTATCGGTGCATGGTTCCCGGACCCCTGGGCACTCAAGGAGCAGAGCGTGAGCCAGGCCAGACGCCTGTCACGTGGAGGGCCCTGTGAGAGCCTGGGTCACAAGGCGATTGCTCATGGAATGGCTGCACAAGGTGCTACACCCACTGACAGCCGCTGCCTGAAGGGCGCCTTCTTCTGAGAGACAGGGCCCGGCCGCCCGCCGTCCTTGGAGGGCGATGTGGACACTGAGTCAAGTTCCTCCCGCAACACACACCTCTCCTGCAGCCGTGGACCGGCGAGTGATCCGCAGCTCCACGAAGCTGTACCCAAGGGCGCGCTCCACGGGAGTTCTAGTGTCACGGGGGAGACGGCCTTGACTCCGAAGGAGTTCCGCGGGAAGCATTTCCGTGTCCCCCGCTGCGTCGGCCTCACTGACAAAGCCTGGGAAGGTGTCACCTCCGGGACCCTAAACCCAGCCCACAGGAACAGCGGGCAGAATGTGCCCTGGACGTGACTCTGAAGGGCCTGCTGCGCAGGGTGGAGGAGACCGCGTCCGTGGGCAGGAGTTCGGGTGGAGGGTGCGGCCACCGAGGAGCTTGCCAGGGACAGGAGCAGGAGCCGCGGCGGAAGCCCTCGCTGGACTCCAGAGCTAGCGCAGAGGCCTGGGCGCAGAGCGTCCACGGAGGGAGAGGGAGAGGCAGGAGGGGGTCGACAGCGATGGGATCAGGTCGGTCCTGGGAAACGGGATGGGCGCCAGGGTTGCTTGGAGAAGCGGCGCCCCAGCGTAACCCTGTGGGACTGTGCTGAATGTGATGAGCGATGACGCGGGCTCTCACTTCTGCAGGGCTCTGCCGCGCAGGAGAACACAGACATTAGACAGATTTTCCATTAAACCCGACCCTGCAGCTGAGCGACAAGGAAGAGAGGAAGCCCCCGAAGGAGGGCACCCCAATGTCCTTATGGGGGGCCCTCCCTCCAGTAAATGACCTCCTCCCCACCCACCTTCCTGTCCTTGGTGCCGGAAGTCACCTCAAGCAAGGTTAGAGTCCCTCTCTTTATATAGCAGTGTATTAAATTTCATATTTTTGTGGTTAAAAAAAAATATATGGTTCAGAAGGATTAAGCTTACTTACATTGAACCTTATGGGAAAACTTTGTTCCATTTCCAACTTGGTTTGGGACCAGAATGGTCAGACAAATTAAGTTCACAAACCAAAGCATCACTATAAAGTGCTTGAGATCTCCTCCCATCTCAGCTCCCGGCTGGCTGGCTGGGGTCCTTCTCTGGGTAGGCAGAGGATTAGAGATCACCATCACCTGTGATGTCTGCCAGCTGTAGTTTTAAGACTGAGTCCTAAGGGAGCTTTCTGTCTGTCTCAGAGCTGCATATGAATACTTCAACTTTACACCATCATTCTGGTGAATGTTCTCCCCGCCCAAAAAAAAGAAAGAAAAAAAAAAAAGAAGAAAAAGTAACTGCTAGATTCGTGCTCAGCTACTTGGATCTTCTTTTGAGTTCTGTGTCTTCTCTTATGATGATAAGTAGCTCAAAGACGGAATACCCAAGCAGCATTCCTTCTCTCCAAACCTGTTTCCTTTCTGTCCTTTAAAGATTATTAGCCTGGACTTTACTTCTGTTTCCTCTCTGAAAAATTATATACACATATTTAGTTGCTGGTTGCTAGTGTTCATCATACTTCCCCAAGAAAAACATATTTTTTCACAGATTTACTTGCAATAAACAGTGGGTCGATAAGTGAGTATAAATTCTTAATGAACTGCTTATTCCACAAACAGACTCTTACCGACATTTCCAGAAACTGTTTTCAGATTGAAACAAAAGTCACAAATCGCAGGCCAGTCTGCTGCTTCCCACAGAATTCTAAAGCAGCTTTTGCATAGAGATTGTGAACATATTTTAATCTTGTTTATGGAGGAAATAAAAATGCATAATCACATTTTTTCTTTTGGGTAGTTCATTGTTTTCCTCATGAATTCAGAGGAGTTCTTTGTCTATTATGAACACTGCCACTTTGTCTTAAAAAATAGTTTTCCCTTTTGTACTGTTTTTTTCTTAATGTATCTTTGTTCTCACAAAAGTGTAAGGTGTCCACACTGTCAAAGGTAGCTTTTTCCCCTTTAGTTGCTTTATTTTCTGTATTATACAAAAATGTGTACTACATCCTAGTTATACAACTATTCTTAAACTTCTAAGGTTTTTAGATTCTGTTTTTCTAGTTAAAGTTTAATTTACTGAAATTGTTCTTTATTTCTGTTCTTCCAGTTGGATAACCAATTGTGTCAGCATAATTAACTGTCCTACCCTGTAAAATGAACTGCCCTCTCTACTGCTTCCCATCTTTCCCCAGATTTTCTCTTCGCTCCACTGATACTTATAGTCCAGCATCAGATTGTTTGGAAGCATTTGTCTTTGATGAAAAACTTAAAATACAGTAGTAAAGAATCTTCATTTTTGTTTTACAAATTTTTTTTATTATTTCCATATTTTTCTTTTTCAGTATATGAAATTACAAATCATTTAGGTCCAAAACCTCTTTGAAAGTCTAACTGGAATGAAATCTTCTGATTCACAAGTTCTGTTTGTTCAAATGTTCTTTTACCATTTATTTATTTATTTATTTGTTTATTTATTTATTTATTTGGTACTGGAAAGCGAACTCAGGACCTTGTGCTTGCCAACTGGGCACTTTTGCTAGCAAGCTACATCCCCTGCCCTGAGCTCAGTATTGGGTATACTATATCCCCCCAATTCCTCACATACTTTTGAAGGGGCTAAGTCTGGGCACTTGCTTGTGTTCAGTTTGTTGTCTAGCGCCAGGATTGGCATTGTGAGTGCTGTACCCCTCCAGGGATGGAGCCAACATTACAGTGTAAGTGAGGCGGGTCTTCCTCTTGCACTTTTGGCTTCCACTCTCTCTCGCCAGCGCACCTTGCTGCTTGCGGCCACCCCATGCTGACTTGGAGCCAGCTAAGTAAGGACTAAAACTCTTGAGAAACTGTAAGAATAAACCTTTCCTTCCTAATTTTGGGCATCAGGTATTTCGTCTCCGCAATGAGCGAAAAGTAACTAAGACAGAATTTGGTACTGAGAGTGGGGTACCAGATGAGTGGGGTAGTTGCTGTGACTATTCCTGACCATGTGGTCCAAGAGCCTTTGGAAATGGCTTGCAGGGAGAGTTTGGAAAGGTTTGGAGATGTTGTCTACATGCATAGAGCTGGAACAGCTTAGGTTGTTCTGTACAGGAGATTCTGGTCAGAGCCCAGGAGACCAGAAGGCTGATAGAAAGCCTGCCGGTAAAGACCAGGCTCGGGAGGTTTCTGCTGGGAAGAAGGATGACATTGGGTGTTGAACTCCACACGATGTGTGTTACGGCTTGGCAGAAAGTTTGTCTGCATTCTGCCCATGTCTGGAGACTTTGCCTGAGACTGAGATTAAGGGCAATGGACTTATTAATTTCATGGAAGAAATCTCCAGGCAACCAAATTTTGAAATGGTGGCCTGGCTTTTGTTGGGGGCTCTTAGCCAGATTTATGTTGTAGATAAAGAGCAAGGAGCCTGGCATGGTGACTTAAAACCTTGTGAGTTTGGCCAGGAAACTGTGGACTTTAAAGATGGAGCTGAGACCTTGATTGCTGAGAAGGAACAAAAGAATAAAAAAGATGGCCTGGGGGCATCCCAGGAAGCATCGGGCCTCCACTCTTTGCAGCCTCAGGCCTTCAAAAGTGAAAGAGTTTGCTTGGAGGAAAAGGCTGCAGAGTGCCCTGTCCCGGAGTGGTGACAAAAAGCTGCAGCGTGCCCTGTCCCAGAGTGGTGACAGAGGCCATGCCATGTCCCAAAATGGAGGCAGCCACACCAGATTTCAGAATGGCGGCGGCATAGAAAAGCTGTTCCTCAAAATCAGGTTCAGAGAGCTCAGTGATCCAGGCAGTCAACCCCTACAGCCAAGAGAGAGGAAAGCCTCGCTACTGCTCCAGCCTGCAGTGGACCTTGGCGGCATCCACATGGCACTGGTTTTAAGTATGAGAAAAGGCTAAGGCAGCTTCCGCCTCACCTGCAGAGAACAATATGTAAAGATGTAAGGGCGAAGCCAAGGAACATGGATCATCCAAGGAAAGCTATGGAAGTTAAGACCCCTGAAGGTGCTGCAGGGGTGGAGTCATTCAAGCCTGTTGGAGCTTGTAACCAGGTTGCTTCAGATGCTGAGCAGAGAACTCCAGGACTTAATGTTTGCCCTGCTGGATTTTGTACTTGCTTTGGTTCCAATGCTTTGTATTCCCCTGTTTGTAACTTTTGGAATGGTAATGTTTATCTTGTGCCTTTATATGTTGGAAGTGCTTAATCTCATTTTCGTTTGTATAGGGGGTTATAGTTAAGAGTTTGCCATAGATCTTGGAGGAGATTTGGGACTGGGACTTTTCAGCAATGATGAAACTGTTAGGACTTTGGCAATTCTTAGAGATGGACTAAATGTCTTTTGTATTAAGAATGTACATGAGTCCTTGGGGGTCCAGGGGTGGAATGTATTGGGTATGCTCTGTCCCCCCAAGTCCTCACATACTTTTGATGGGGCTAAGTCTGGGCGCTTGTTTGTGTTCAGTTTGTTGTCTAGTGCCAGGATTGGCAATGTGAGTGCTGTACCCACCAGGGGTGGAGCCGACATACAGTGTAAATGAGGCAGGTCTTCCACTTGCACTTTTGGCTTCCGCTCTCTCTCGCCAGTGCACCTTGCTGCTTGCGGCCACCATGAATGGCAGCCCTGCCACGCCATGCAGCCTTGGAGCCAGCTAAGTAAGGACTAAAACTCCCGAGAAACTGTAAGAATAAACCTTTCCTTCCCTAATTTTGTGTGTCAGGTATTTTGTCTCAGCAACAAGTGAAAAGCAAGTAAGACACCCTCTTTTACCTTTTTAAAAAAAATGTAAGTTTTATAGTTTTCTTTATATAGGATGTATACTTTTCCTAAATGTTTAATAGTTTTTTTGTTAATGGAGTTTAAAAATTTCCCTTTCTACACAGTTATTGTAAAGAAAAGTTATTTTTCCTCCAATCATTATTTACAGCATGTTACTCATGAGCATTTTTAGTTGACCTTTTTGGGTCTGTTTCCTCTTTCAAATATAACCACAAGACATCAAGGGAGAACTGATCCGCCTTCCGGGGTTGGGGGCTCCGCCACCCCGGAGGAGAACCAAAATGGGTCCAACTGGGCCCCAACTCGCCAGGACAGCGCGGCACCGGTGTGCGGGCTCGGAATCAAGGACATCAACCCCCCCCCCCCGTAAGCAAGCTGCTGGCTCTGAGGTCTGGCTAAATTGATGGCAACTAAGGTACATAAAGCAACTAAATGCTAGTGTTTTTTCGTAGATTTTGCAGGCCTCTGATCGGCACCCTGAATGTCTCTTTGCGTGATGACAGTATGCAACGTTGCAGACATGGGGGACTCTCTTCTGTCTTGTCTTCGGGGACCAATGTGGTTCTCACCGTTTTGCTTTTCTCTGATCATTACTATTTTTCTCTTTTTTTTTCCTTTATTTTATATTCTGTTTTTATTGGCTTTGTATTGTTTTGTTTTTGGTTCAATTCTACTACACCTGTAGGCATGGTCAGCTAATCTGAAAATAGCAAGGTATGCTATTGTAGCTATTGTACTCACATTATCGGTCTTCGAAGTTCTGTACCAGTCCTACTGCTTTGTTTTGATTGACTTTATTCTGTTATGTTCTGTTGTATTTTACTATCTTTAAAATAAAAAAAATTAAAAAAAAGGTAAGCACAAGATAGATCATGTTTGCTTTGCATACTGTTTTATCCTCAGCATCACAGCAGGTCAAGTAGATGGAAATGTATGGATGGAGAGATGGTTGGGTGGGTATCCTAAAAAGACTACGAGGTGAAATTCATTAATCTTCTCTACTTTCCTTGTTCTTCCTTTTTTTAAAAATGAAACTAACACATTTCAAGGTTTTAACATACTTAGATTGTTTCTGCAAATAAATCGAACAAGTCTTTCAATTTTTTCCTAACCTTTTAAAAAACAGCTTTCTTTCTTTCTTGGTATTGGGAATTGAACTCAGGACATTTTGCTTACCAGGCTATCCCAAAAACAACTTTATTAAAGTACATTTTGTATAGAGCCAGGTGTGGTTGTACACACCTGTAATCCCAGCACTTGGAAGGCTGAGACAGGAGGATCGTTGCAAGTTCGAGACCAACCTGGGCTACAAAGAGAGCCCAAGGCCAACCTGAACCGCAGAGTGAGACCCTGTCTCAAGAAGACAATAAATAAATAAATAAATAGATAAATATTTTCTATGTTATAAAGATCACCCATTTCAAGTACACCATTGAACAATATAGTTTTAGTAAGTTTGCTGTATGTAACCATAACTATAAATGGGATATAGAATCTGTCATCCTTCTGAGAGGAACCTTCATGCCCATTTATTTTAATTCCTATTCTCACCCTCTTTCAGTCCCAGGTGATGTTAATTTACTTTTTGTTTCAGTGGATTTGCCTTTTCTGGGCATTTACTAAATGTGGGATTATACAAATTAGTATTATTTATTCTAGAATTTTACGTAATGCAAATCATGCATGTGTGCTCTTCTGTGCTGGCTTCATTCACTTGGTGCCTGGTTTTTGAGTTTCTTTGGTGTTACTGCATTTATCTGAGAACTCTGGCCCTTCCAGAGGACGCCAGGGCATGCGTGTGGCCCAGTGTGCTTACACACACACCCGCTGACGGACATGGGAGCCGTTTGTAGTTTCTGTTTATTAGGAACAGGTGTGCTGCTACTTAATATTCTTCTACTAGTCTTCTTGTGGACGTGATTTTTCTCATGCACATACCCAAGAGTGTCTTTTCTAGGGCATCTGCTTTTGTTTCTGATTTTAATGAAAATCACTTTTGTGTGACATTTGCTTTTGGTAGTATTTATCATATTTAAGTAGTTTAATAAAGCTTTTTATCTTTTACTTAGCTGCTGAATTTTACCAACTATATTGTGGGAATTCATTTGCTTATCTTATTTGTTGATATAATAAATCAGGTTTATGGATTTCTTGAAAGTGAACTTTTATTTCCTAAAATAAATCTGACAAAAGAATAGGATTTCACAGAAGAGGAAATTTAAATGACCAGCGAACATGGAAAGGTGGTCAGCTTTAGTTTTAGTTGGGAAAATGTGTATTAAGGTAATATTAATATACCACTTTTTACTAATAAGATAGCAAAAAGAGCAGTGATTTCCAGTGTTGAAAATTTAAGAAAAAGCACATTCACTGGAAGGAACATGAATTGTTATAACCTTTGGGGAAAGCTTTCTGGCAAATATTCTAATACTAACATTACATGTAATCATTAGATCTTCAATCTCAAATCTTAGAACCTATCCCTAAAGAAATAAAATTACTGAGATTCAGGTGTATAAATACAGAGATCATTTTGCATAATGACAGGAATTTAAATGGAAGAATAATGACTGGGTGAAAACCATACAAAGAAATTCATATGGGGAATAAAAAGAATTAGTTAGATCTTTACCTATTGATCTGTATTTCTGGAATTTTAAAATTTTTAGTTTTTTTAGTGAAATAAGCAGGCTGTGCAGAAATTTACATATGATCATCAAAATTTTGTAACACAGATCAGTAATGTGTTTGTATATATTTGCCACCCTACAGGCAAAGGAAAATGTTGGAAAGATGTGTGTTTTACACTGTTTTCTGGCTGGAGGAGTGGGGTTGGTTAAGGAGAGATTGAAAGAGTTGAGTTTTTTTAAAGGGAAGCAAAGATCAAGAAGCAAATATAGAGAAAGTAAAATTAATAGAATATAACTTTATGTAAAATAGCATTTATTGCAAAAATTTCATAATGATGAATTTGGAAGCAACATAGATTGGCTTAATGAAACTATTTGTAGCTGTTGATGAGCAATATGCATTTGTTTAGAATGCATTCTAATTAAAAGTTCAGATTGCAAAAGTGTATGTATGCTATGGCCCGGATTATTATTTTGTGCTAATATGATTGTGTGTCTATGGGCTTTTTATTTTTTATCCTTAAGCTAAAAAAGAGCAGAAGTTATTTCTAGAAGTGTGAGTCAACAGAGCACCTACAGTTGTGTTCCTTAAAGTATACTTTTCTTGAATAACTGTAATTTCATGGGATTTGGGCATATCTTTAACTAGATGGTAGGCTGGTGAAGAATAGGATTCTCCTCCTAAGAGTATGTGTCATTCTGATCATTGGGTCAGCAGGGCACAGTTGCACACTACCCTTCCGTGAGACAGGGCTCCCCGGGGAGACCGGGGCACCGTGCGTAAAGGAGAACTTGCGTGCTGAGCCGACACTGCTCAGCTTCCATGCATGGTGCCAGCTTGGTGCAACTACCAGGTCTGACCACGGTGACATCTAAAGTTTTTTATTTTTGCAGTTCTTCATGAAAATTATGTGCAGGA
>RJWM01050127.1:0-10868 GCA_004363535.1 Dasyprocta punctata
ACAGTGAAGATAATGTTATTTATTAGGATACAGTGTAGCTATCAGGAACATACAAAAATACAGTGGTTTAAGATACTAAGAATTATAGTTTACATTTATATAACAGAATAGAGATAGACAAAGCCTATTGAAAGACTTACCATCTTCAAAATATGTCTTTCATCTTCATATCTAAATCTTTTTATGAGAGATTAGAGAGGGTACAACCTAGAAATGATGAACATCAATTATGCCTGTGTCTTCCTAGCAGTGTTAAGTCCCTCCAGTATACTTACCTGCAAGCAGTGATGGGGAATATACTCTGTACCTGAGGGCCAGGCACCTCTATAAAATTCAAGAGCACTATTCTTCTTTCAAATTATGTTATTTTTTATTGGTATTTTCAAAATTAACATACAGTCCCTCTGAAGTAACTTCCCACAAAAGCTGGATTTGACAATGTATTAACTACTGAGAAAGGAAAATGTGTTTAGGGGACCACAGAAATCTTTGAGCCAGGAGGAATCACAGTATTGGAAAGATCTGTAAAGCCATAAATATTTAGCTTTTGACCACCATGTTCACCGGCTCTTTAGGGAAAATTTCCTGATTACATCTATGTTTTTGAAAATGCCCATAGCTCATGATATTTCTTTTTTAATGTTCTCTCCCTAAGATTCAGCTGTGATCAAATTGGGATGTTTGTGCTTTTATTGGAATAATGAAAAATTATCAAATTAACAGAAAAATAATCCTGCTGTAAAAATCAGAGCACAGGTAGAATTTCAAGAAAGAGCATGACTGCTCTGGTCCACAGTGCCATTTTGAAAAAAGATGTGCCCATTTAATTCCTCTTACAGTCTTCTGGCAGTTGCATCTGCATCCAAAAACATTTAGCTATGTCTATATACTCTAGTTAACAAATTTTAGACATTGTCTACTGGGTCCTAGTTCACTGACCAGTAGTGGCATACCTCCAGCCTAATTATATGAAAATTTCAGTTCATCTATTCTGTTCTCTGTAATCTTAAGTAATATACTTACATATTCATTTCCTATTTGGTCAATTATAGACAGTATTTCTCGATTCTCTACTTTGAAGGTAAGGATATTAGCACTTCTAACATTTCTCTCAACTTTCATCTTCTCTTCTAACCTAAACTTTTGTCCTCTTTATTCTTATGTGTCAAATTTGATAACACTGCATTTTTCATTAGCCATAATTAAATATGTTGTAATTTGCTTTAGATGATTTCTAAAAGCTACAAAAATCAATAAATATTGTCTATATTATTATTAATAGTGCAGCAGAAATATGTTACTGGCTGATTTATATACTATCCTTTCGATCTAGGAGAAACTGGTGAAGAAAGAAGAGGGAAGGAAAAAAAAGGAAAAAAATTAGGTTGATGTAAAACTTGGAATTTATTGTCTTACGAGCCTGGTCTGTTGGAAACTGTCAGTGCTGCCTGTGTCATTATCAGAATATAGTAAGGAGGTATTTTATAACCATGAGAGCTTCCTTCAGTTTAGCAGTGCCTCCTCCCATGCTTTATTCTGAGAGCTCATGTGAAATATGATGTGCCAATGTTGCAGAATGGGAACTGGGAAGCATTTTCAGTGGACCTCTTTATTCGACTTTGTGTAGAAAGTATAACGCTTTATATCTCAGGGTTAGTAATATTCTTTAAATTAACACTGCAGTTTGATACTAGGTAAGATCTCTGTTACTTGAATGTGATTCAACAGTGTGGCACTATGTTGGCTCTCATCTACTCCTTACACGTCACTGCAGAAGCAAAAATTATACTGCAAGGACATCTTCTTTTTCATTTTCACTTTCTGTTTACATTTTCTTATGTTACTTGTCTATACAATACCCTTGTTTTTCGGAAGTATACATTCTTAAGAAATGTGGAGTAGAAAGTGCCTTCATCGGGCCTTGCATATCTTAAAGTATCAGTATTGGCTTCTCACATGTAGTTGGTCTGTTGGTTACTATGTAATTTTGATAAAAAAAAAAACTCTCTGCTTTAGAATTGCATAGGCAATATAACACTGCTTGATGTTGAGAAATCTGAGGCCATTTTTTTGTGTTGTTTACCAAAGTATGTAGCACATCTCTTGAATCCATTTCACAAACAGTTTTATTTAAAAAAGAAACTTCATTTATGTTAGCTTTTTCAAAAGGAACATTAGAATTACAAGGGAAGTATTTTAAATTATTCAAGTCATTTTATCTCTTATTTTCTGTTTTCTCACCTAAAATTAGGAACTGGAAGTATCACTAAGTTTCTTTCTAGTTTTACAAATAGTGATTAAATAGTAAATACCTAAATCATCCTCACTCTTTCTCTTTTTCTTTCTTCTTCCTTTTTATTTATTTTTTATTTTTAGACAATATCTCAGTAAGATGTTCAGGCTGAACTCAAACTGGAGATCCTCCTGCCTCAGCTTCACCAGTAGCTGTGATTCTAAGTGTACACAACCCTGCCCTGAAAACTACTATCTTTTTAATTAGCAGTTCTACCTTTTTTTACTCTCCTAATTTGGCTTATCAAATATCTCAATAATAGTTAGGCTGATAACGTCATTTTGAGTCTTGCTGAAGAAACTGAAGTGCACAGATGTTCAATTACCAGGTAAAAGTAAAACAACCTTCTTTAAAATCTAAGCCTTCCTGTAATTGCAGCTGACTGAGGCAGGAAGATTGAAAGTTTGAACCTAGGCTGAAAAATTTAGTGAGTTAGCCAGACCCTATTTCAAACTTTAAGACAAAGGGCTGAGAGGTGAAGCGGGTTCAATTCCCAGAATTAAAAAAAAAAAAAGTTATTTTACAAGTTACCTAAGATGTTTATAATGCTACTTTGTTTAAAATGAAATGTCTTGTAATTATTTTTCAAGACACTCCATTTTAAAGGACATAGTTGTCTAAGGTCTTTTCCCTGTCATTATAAAGCAATTATCCTACTGGGTGCAGCACTGTGTGCATGTAGTCCTAGCTACATGGGAAAGGGAAGCAGTATGTTCGTTTCAACCCAGGAGTTTAAGGCTGGGCTGGGCAACATAGTGAGATTGTGTGTTAAGCAAACAAACAAGAAAATCTTGCACTTCATTTGTTGAACAAATTTTAAAAATTGTATATAAACCATTGGTGGATTTGTGAGGATGACATTTAATCACAATACATAGCATACACAGCAGCACCAAGGATCATGATTATGTAACAGTGCTTCAGCATGAAGAGCTGGTTTTGGTAGGGTTCATTGAGTAGTACAGAAGGAGGAAAAATAGACATTTTAAATCTTTGACACATGACAAGATGACAGTTTTTAATATTATTTGTAAATAAGATTTCTGTTATATTTTAATGACCTAGAACACTGGCATTGGATGTTTATGCTTGGTATCTTAGGTACAGCGTAGCTGTGGAAGACTAATTTTACTTGGATAAGAGATTGCAGCAAAGAAAAGGCCACAGTGGGTTTTTAATTTTTTTTTAATGAGCTAACATTTAGTTAGATTCCAACATGTCCTAGGCATTAAAGAAATTGTGGAGTTAGATTTAATCCCCGATTGGGTTTCCAGGCAGAATTAAATAAGCCTGAATCAAGGAAATACAAGTGTTGCGGCCTCTCTTCCAATGATGCATCTTCTTTATTTTCATAGTAAATTATGTCTTATTATAGAGAATTTAGAACCCCAAAAGTTATATTGAAGAAACATAATGTATCACCCAAGATAAATATAATTAATATACAACATATCTTTAATTTTTTTTTCTACGTGAGTGTGGAGATTGTAATGCACACCTGGTGTGGTGCTGATGAGAAGCCCAGCACTCATACCAGGTAAGGAGGCTTTGGAGTCTGGACAGGATGTGTTGCTGCACCCCACGCGGGACTTTTGTGGATGGCGGTATACTAGGGGAGTATATCTCAAACTTGCCTGTGAGAGATACCAACTGAGTAACTTCAAAACATCACTCCCAAGTCCTTTCCTTGGGGCAGATAATAGCTTCTAAGCTTCTTAGACTAGTTCTATGTAGAATAATTGGCAAATGCTTTTAGAGATGTTGAAAAAAATGCAAAACTATGGATCTATGTAGCTTAGAATTGTCTAAAATGAGTTTTTTTTCTCCTTTGCATAGTATAAGGAAGGAAAGAAACTCAGAAGACCAACTAGGGAGAGCTTCTAGTAAGTCTGGCAAGAAAGAAGGCATATTTAACTAAAAAAATCATTACATATTTTAAGAAATTTAAAATATTAGAAACAGTTGATAGTAGAGAGGAGCTTCAGAGATATATTGCAACTTCTCTCATATCTTTTTCTATTTAGTATCTACCAAGAGTTGTGTCACCTCATTGTGTAAGGGATGTTTCAAAGGTGTATATTCACAGGTTTAAACTGTTGCCTAAATAGCTGAGTAAACATGTTCACTTTTTCCATGATTTTCCAATTGGAATTAAGGATTTTAGAACATTCTGCACCTCAAGAGAGTAAATAATACTATGTTGGTAAACTACGATATTCCTGTAATTCACATGTACTTTCTACACAGAGAAAATCAATATTGCTCCAGGAAAGGTTTTAGATGATACGTAGCTAACTTCAATAGATCAGGGTGAGAATTTTTGGAGAGTCAATATTTTATCCTGAAATAGGATATCATGATGAAATAATGAAGAAGAAAAAAGATTAAAGAAACATTCAACAGAAAAACTGTCTTGGACTCTTGAGGTTTAATAGATTTTGCAAAATACAAAAAAGTTCTAGACTATAAGAAATTAAACAGATATAACCAAATATAGCATGCACCAGTAGATTAGATCCTGATCAAGTAAAAATATAAAAGATAGTCTTGGGTGAAGTGAATATATTTCAATATGGATTTAATATTAAATATCATTATGTAACAGTTATCAATTTGCTAAAATATTTAAGGATAAAGTGTCATGATATTGCACTTATCAAATGGTACACATGCACACACATACATTACATCATATAGGGAGAAAACATAGTAAAAAAATTCTATGAACTTTTATTTCCTGCTGAAAGGATTATAAACATGTTGGAGATACGTCTGTTGCTAGTTCTAGAGAAGAATTGTAGACCATAAGCTTTAACATTTTATTATGCCAAGAAAACTCTCAAAGATTTTATAAAAATTATCAGGAGATAATTTGAAAGGATTTCTCTACCTAAATATTGACAATTTAAACACTTATAAGGATAACTTCATAAATTTAAATGTTTAGAATACATTTATTTATTTTATTTTAAACAGAAAAATCTAAAAAAATCAAACAGACCAAAGAAAGAAAGAAAGAAAGAAAGAAAGAAAGAAAGAAAGAAAGAAAGAAAGGAAGAAAGAAAGAAAGAAAGAAAGAAAGAAAGAAAGAAAGCAAGAAAGAAAGAAAGGAAGACTGAACGGCAACAACAAAAGCAACAGCAAAATAGCAGTGATATAGAATTTCAAAACAGGATGATAAGATTAAAGTATATTTAATCCCTGAGTTATTACAGGTACATTGGATAATAATTGGTCATTCCTAGAAGGTGGAATATTTTGATAATTGATATAGATTAGAATTAAGCTGTACTACTGGTTCAGTAAATAGGAGATGATAAAATATTTGTTTTTATGCAGTTAAGTTAGCTAATAAATGAATAAAAGTAATAAAATTAAAATATCAACATTTTAACTCTTCATTATGGTCAAACATCAATCTTGAATCTGATCAAACTTTTAGATCCACCTAAACACTTACAAAAACTAGAGAAGTCAAAGGAACATATTTAAAGCAAAACTAAATAAAACAAAACTTTTTAAAGTATAATAATAAAACTCAAAACTATGGGAAAATCTGCAAAACAAGTACCTAGATTTATCACCAACTGAAATGTGAATGAGATGAAGGAAGCTGTTGAAGAGAGAAACCTCCAAGGACATATTGTCCAGCCGCCACATGTGGTCCTTTTTGGAATCCTAATTAATATAATATACTAAACAATTTTAACGTTTTTTACTTTTTTCTTTTTGCCCAGTATTACTTTGGCTGTTCAGGTTTTTCTGTGCTTTTACCCATATTTGAGGATTTTTTGCTCTAGTTCTGTGAAGAATGTCATCGGTATTTTGGTAGGGATTAAATTAATCTGTATATTCTTTTGGGTAGTATGGACTTTTTAATTATATTGATTCTTCCAATCCATGAACACAGGAAGTCTCTCCATTTATTTTGTGCTGCTCAATTACTTTATCAATGTTTGATAGTTTTCAGCTCTTTGGTTAAACTTATTCCTAAAAGTTTTACTTTGTTCAGCCATTGTGAGTAAAGTATTTTCAATATCTGTTAGAGATAATTTGCTACTTGTGTATAGAAATGGTACTGATTTTTGTATTTTGATTTTGTATACTGAAACTTTATTGAATTTATTTAGTAGTTTTAATAGATTTTTGGCAGTTATTTCTTAACATGGGCCTCGACTTTCATTCTACCTAATGTTGCTTGTTTTTAAAAATATTTTAACAAAAAATATACAAAAATAAAATTCCATTAGTTATGTACGCTAACTGTATTATATATTTTGTAGATGGCCAAAAGCAATTCCTTTTCACTCAGTACAGTGTAGGTAAGTTGAACAGTTGGACATCCATGCTAGGGTGTTCTACACAAAATCTGCGAAAAAAGGCAATCTAACTTTTGTATTTCCAGTTTAGATGTGGTTGAGTGATATTAATTGGCAAAATTTTTTTTTATTCTTTACTGTTTCTTTTGTGTGTTTGTGTATCTACCATAAACTCATGCTTTGTGGTTACCATGAAGCATTTTATTGGGGGGGTATAAAAGTTATTTTATTTAAATTTTGTTATTACTTTCTGTGTGTAATACATAAGGTCTACACTCCTCATAGAGATTTGGCACATGTATTAGTACATATCAGTTCCTTTCTTTATTCCCTTTCACCCATCTCTTGACCCCCTTCATTTTTTAAATACATGTTTGCAGTACATAATGTTGAAATTCCTTGTGTACACTGGGTACAGAAGCCTTTAAAGTTAACAATAAACTAACTTAGATTGAAAAAAACAACAAAAACAAAAAGCCTACACTCTTTTTCCATCCTCTACATTTTGAATTTTTTGTGTCACGTTGTGCAACTTTTATAGGAGTATCTCTTAAAATTATTGTAGTTATTACTACTTTTAATAAATTTGTCTTCTAACATTTGTACTAAGGATATAACTGTGTCAAGTACTATAATTACCATATTCGAGTACTATCCATATGACTGTTTACTTACTTTAAATTATGTGCTTTCAGATGCTTTTGTGTTTCCTGTTACTTTTTCTTTTGGCTTCAAGAACTCCCCCTGGCATTTCTTCTAAGACAGGTATGGAGGTGATAACTTGCTCAGCTTTTGTTTGTCTGGGAGTCTTCATTTGTCCTCCATGTATTCCTGGTTGGCAGACTTTTTTCCTTGAGCGCTTTGAGTTCCCCTTTCTCTTAGCCTATGATAAGGCTTTACTACTAACCACTTTAGAACTCCTGTGTGTATTATTTGTGTCTGTTTTCTTGCTACTTTAAGGACTGTCTTTGCCTTTGATTTTTGACAGTTTGTTACAATATTTTTCTGGTCTTTTTTATTAAATCTTACTGAAAACCTTTGACTTTTATCTATCAAAATAATTGTATCCTTGTCTAGATTAGTAAAGTTTTCTCATTATTACTGTAAGTAAGCTTCTACCCTTTTACCTTTCTCTGTTCCTTCTTGCATATCAACATTTGCTTTTTTGATGTTGTTCCATGAAATCTGTAAACTTTCTTCATTTCTTTTCATTCTTTTTTCTCCTCTGGATGTATATCTTCAAATAATTTGTCTTGAAGTTTGCAGATCTTTCATTTTTTGGATCAGTTCTGCTTTTGATGTTCTCTATTATATTTTTTCCTTTTACTCATTGTATCTTTCAGTTCCAAGATTTGTTTGCTTTTTAAAATGGGCACAAGTAAGACAGGCTTCCAGGGGCCTGCAAGACTGGCGTGGACCCCAGGAAGAGAAACATGCGCGCCCCCACCTCCCCGTATGCCTACTGGCGCGCGGGCTAAAAATCAAGAACAAAGCACCCGCCCCCCCCGCCCCGCCCCCGCCAAAGCATCCTGCTCATTCGGAGGTCTGGCTACATTGATAGCAACTAAGGTACATAAAACAACCAAATGCTAGTATTGTTTTGTTCATTTTGTAGGCCTGGGGTTGGTAGTCTGAGCATCTCTTTGGAAGATGACAGTACGCAGTGTAGCAAAAATGGGGGACTCTCTTCTGTCTTGTCTTCGAGCCCCAATATTGTTCTTGATGTTTTGCTTTATTCTGATTAATTTTTCTTAGCCTTATTTTATGCTCTGTTTTTATTGGTTTTAATGTGATTTGTTTTGTTTTGTTTTGGTTTGGTTTGATTTTACTATACCAGTTGGAAAGGTCAACTATTCTGAAAATAACAAGATATACCATAGTAGCTATTCTTTTCATAGTATCTTTCTTAGAAGTTCTGTACCAGTTCTACTGCTTTGTTTTGATTGACTTCGTTCTGTTATGTTTCGTTGGATTTTACTATCTTTAAAATTTAAAAAGAAGTATTACTTCAATGTCTCTCTTAATTTTCTTATTTGATCACTTGTTTTTATAACTTCTTTCAATTTTACTCCATATTTTATTAAAGTACACCAAGTATCTTTAAAACCAATTATTTTGTACTTCTTCTTAGGTAGTACTTACATCTTTCAGATCAGTTATTAGCACCTAATTTGTTCATCTGGTGTTGCAAAATTTGTTTCTTTGATTGTGGTCCTAAGTTGATGTGTGCTCATTTGAGAGAGCAAGGACTTATTCCAATCTTCACAGACTGACTTGATCTCAATGTCTTTCTACAGTACATCTGTACATAGATTCATGATTCACTCTTTCGCATGGTCAGTCCCTAAGCATGAGCCTGCTGCAGCTACTGTAACACTAGAGGGCACCCTAGGCCCAAAACCATTGTGTCCACAGGCAGCAGTATGAAATGCCATGGTGGGTAAAGCTGGCACTGTGCTGGGGTGCACTTGAAGCTTGAGACAGTGAGATTTGCCTGTCATTTAGGGTTAGTAAGAGCCTACAGTTCTAGTTGACCAGTGAGTGATGTGAACTAGAGTTCCAATATACCACACAGGGGTCTATTAAGTTATAAATTTCTACTTGGTCTTGGGACAGGAATAGAGGTTCACTTCTATGGGTCCAAGGGCCATAAGAGTGATCTAATACATTGTTCTACTATGGATGATTTATTGTAAGGAACTACAGAAAGTTCCCTGGTTTCTTTCCCCCAAATGGATGATGTCTTTCTTTACGTGTTGCTACTTGGGACTGGGGAAGGTGTGACTCAGATCGTGTAAAATTGTTCTTCCTTCATCCTTCAGTTCACCTTCATTTTTTTATTCTTGTGTTATAATCAGGTACTTTACACTCTCACCTAATTTCCTTAGCTTTTAAAGGTATCTTTTTTTTTCTTGAGAAGCAAGCATTTTTTATTCTATTATTCTCTTTAGTGCTACGTGCTGCATGAATAATTATATAAACTGATTTTTGTGTGTGGGATGATCCCTGAAGGTTCTATTCTGTCATTTTGCTCTGTATTTTTTCCCAGAAAATCTTGTTTTTTTTGCATTCAATGAGGGTTTTAGTCTTTTAGAGGTCCATACTAAAATAGTTATAGGCAAGGTAATATATCTGGGATATGCTTCATAAGAATATGAAAAAGAAGGCAAAGGTGGATGATAGTATTTGAGTCCAGCTGGTAGGTAAGTTTTCTTTTTAAAAATAAAATTTTTTGACAGTCTGTACTCTTTTATTTCAAGGAATTGAACTGTAGCTTGAAATGAGAAAATAAAACTTCCCAGACTTCCATTTGATATGATGGTCGTGCATAATACTAGATGGAAAGTTAACGGGAAACAGTATTTCTTCTAAGTGTATGCTGCTGCTTTTGCTACAAAAACCTGTGATGAAGTTCTTATTATTACTGTCTTCATTTTGCATAGGAGGAAGCTTAAGAAGTGAAAAATGAAGTGAATTTTCCAAGACCACAGACTACAGTTTCTAAATCCAGGTGCTCTGGGTTCAGGGCTTCTCTGCTTAAACACAATGATGTGTATCGTTGAGGTAAGAATTTCATTGGTAGATTTTTGTTTAACTTAATTTAGTAATTTTTGTCATGTGGACTTTGCAAGTAACTTTATGTTTTATTGGAATGGTATACTCAAATAGAAGTCTAGGCTAAGAAACAAGTCCATGTGACAGTGCTGCCATTGGCTCTTGACTTTTGCTCTTCTCCACTTGTGATTTCAGCCTAGTTTGGAACATGAAGAAATGTAGCCATGTAGTCATAACTCTTTCATATGGACATGAATCTGAATTGCTGATGTGATTGCAATAGTTAATAGTATTACTGTTCCTCTGTCTGTATGTAAAATAGGGAGAGAGCATGCATCCTTTTGTAGTTAAATGCTCCGTTTCTAAGTAGTGAGAACTGAGAAAATGTTTCTCCATTGCATTTGCTATAGTATTACTATTTATTATGTTTGGGCAAAGTAAGTGACTTATAAGAATGAATATTTTAAAAACCCAGCATATTGAAAGTCTCCCCTATGCTAACGTGTTCAGATATTAGAAATAAATTGATTACAATTCTATAGAAAAGAAAGAAAAATGGTACCCTCCAGGAGGCAACAGGGAGAGTTTAATCAGCTGCCTTAAATCACTAAACCTACAACACATCTAAAATGTTAATTAAGCAACTTTTTTTTAATCCTCACCTCTGCTCTGCTGGTTTTAGTAAAAGCCTGTCTGCCAGC
>RJWM01050128.1:0-10875 GCA_004363535.1 Dasyprocta punctata
ATTAACAGTGGTTACCACCTTTCCCTCCTAGGTGTTTCCTCCCCTATCACTTTCATAATATCTCTTGTGCTTTGTAAATCCCACTAACTCCTTCAGTTTTTTATGCTAGAGAGACAACTCTGTGTTCACCTGTATGGGTTCAAACCATTTTGTCCATAAGCATGATTTTCAGTTGCATCTATTTACCTACAAGAGCCTTGAGATTATCCTACTTCATAGCTGGGTAGTTTTCCATTGTATGCAAACACCATATCTTTCTTATCCATTCTGTGGTTGGTGGGCAAGTTACCATTGCTTTTTTATGGTCTCCTGTCACATGGAATAATTGTTTTCTCTCCTTTGATTTTCAGTCTGTGAATTTTCTTTAAAGTTAAATGTGTTTCTTCTATACAGTGTATTGATGGATCTCGTTTCTTGATCCACTCTCCCTATGTTTCTTTTTATTGGTAAACAGAGGTCATCTACATAAATGGTTACAACCTGCATCCATAGGTTCATCTCTACCATGCTGTCCTCCTGCTCATGGCCTTCCACTTTTCCCCTTCATTCAATTGCCTGTCCTGTTTGGCAATCCTCCCCTGCTGCTCTTCCTGGAACCATGGTCATCTTTATCTCTCTCTAGAATAGCCTTCAGCACTCTCTGTAGGGTTGGCTTAGTGGTCATGAATTCCTTCAGTTCTTTATCACAGAAGTATAATATTTTTCCATCAGTTTTGAAAGATAGCTTTGCAGGGTCCATCAATCTGGGTTGGAAGTTGTTTTCTTTCAGGATTTGAAACATTTCACTCCAAACTCTTCTTGACTTGCGTCAACAAGTCTGCCATGATTCTGATCGATTTTCCTTTATAGGTGGTCTTTCCTTTTCTCTAACAGCTTTTACTATTCTCTTACTGTGCCCAATTTCTAGGATCTTGATTATTATATGTCTGGGTGTAGATTTACTTGGATTATGGCTAGTAGGAGTTCTATATGCCTTATTTATCTGAATGCCAGGTCCTTTTTCCGTGTTCAGGAAGTTTTCTGCTATGTCTTCTGTAAATAGTCTTTTTATTTCATTTGGGTTGACCCCTTCTTCTTCACTGATACCTATCACTCTTAAATTATTTTTCCTTCTGTTATCTTGCAGCCATTGCATTATTTCCTGGTCCCTTGTTATTTTTCAGAGAACTTTTCTTTCATGATGCTAGCTGTGATCCTGTCTTCAAGGTCTGAAAGTCTATCTTCAGTGTCTTTCAAGCAGTTTTGCCAGCTTTTGATTCTTTTTAATTTCCTAGATATCTCTTTGAATTTGTTTCATGCATTGTAATTCCTTTCTATATTGTTCATTCAAGATTTCCATCATTTTCCTATGCTCCTTTTCTTTATGTTTTCTTTAGATATGCTCAGCAGTTCTTTCATTATGCTTCTGATTTCTTCTTTTACCTGAGACATTATTTCTTGTCTGATTGCTTTTACAGTGTATGAAGTTGTTTCTTTACTTCAGTTGCTATCCTCTTGGAGAGTTCAGCTGTGTGGCTTCCATTTTCTTCCATGACTACATCTCCCAGACCTGTTCTGTGTGGGCTGGATGTCTGAGATTGCTTTTTGCACCTTCTTGACATTCTCCTGAGTTCCTCCCAACAAGCCAGTTGTGGGGACCCAGGCACTTCCCACGTTGGCTGCCCCTCTGTGGTGTAGGGGACTGGGACAGGCACCTGGGTTTCTCTGATCCCAGGTTCCCAGGGAGGTAGCAGAGTGAGAATTGGGCTCCTCCAGACCCATGCATCTACACCAGGGCTTCCCTGATGTCCAGGGGTGCATGGTGATGGAGCTGCTTCTTCTCTCAGCCTGCATGTCTACACCAGGACTCCCCCGATGGTGGCAGGCCCACAGGGGTGTGTTTGTCTGATTCTCCCAGTGGGCACTGGCTGCCTGAAGGAATCAAGGGTCTCCAATGGTGGCCTATGAATGCACAGGGTCTCCGTGCCAGCATTGGCTGCCCACAGGAAGCAAGCCTTCTGATGGCAGTGGCTGGCAAACAGAGGCGGATATGGCTGCATCTCCCTCAGAAGCATGTTTTTTAAATCTATAGGCCATGCCCAGGGATATGGCTCAGTGGCACAAGTACCTGCCTGGCAAGCACAAGGTCCTGACTTCGATACCCACTACAAAAAAAAATCTAGAAGCCAAATAATATTATGAACAAATGATTCTAAAATACGAAAGAGAAAGGAAAAAGAGAAAAAATGTTGAGCTCAGATAAGAAATAGCTGTTCATGGAAATGACAAACAGAAAAACAGAACAATACACAGCTTCTCAGATGGACAGCAGACAAACATCTTACAAAATCAGAGTGCACTCAAATATGTTTTTGACCAAATTAAATTATAATAATCTTTTACAATTTTAGAAGTATAAAACTATAAACAGATTAGTTAGATTTTGTTGCAGGTCATTTGCAGAGACCTGTAAAGAAGAATTTTGAGGGAATAAAATCTTTTATCTATAATCAATATATAGTTTTGTATTTTATTATGTCTTAAGAACACTGGTAACCTTTCTGTCCCCTTCATTCACAGAATTTTTACTTTCGTTATCTCTGTACACTCTTATCACCTGTTTAGACCTTTAATTTCCATTTTTGGTTCCCATCTCCTGGGCATTCTGGGTCAATTCCATTAATTGACCCCAGGTGAAGTGTAATCCCATCCTTGTCTATCAGCTATGGCGTGGTCTCTGAGGCATCACTGTCATATTACTAAGCATCAGTTTCTTAATGGATAGTATCAACTCATTGTCTGAGTCTGCACCCATGACACAGCTGAACAGCATGCTTTGGCACCAAAATAACCCATTCAGCATTCTCTGGTAAGACACAAGAGTATCTTTAACCCCAGAATACACCTGAGCTTCATTCCTTCCGTGGTTCAGTATGAAGATCTTTTCAAAGGACACTTCCTGGCATTTTTTTAACTGATTGGTGTGTCTTTCTGTTGTCATAGCTCTATCTACAGTAGAATTTAAAACCTTAAAAGCATATACTGCCAAGTGAAGTATTTTGCGATGGTATAAACTGTAGGAAAGGATTGATTCCCCCTTTTGCTTTTGAGATAAGGTAACCACATTTAACAATTTTGTTTGTTTGTTTGTTTGTTTGTTTGTTTTTGCACGGGGATCGAGCTCAAAACCTTGCACCTGCCAGGCAGGCGCTAAAGCCACTGAGCCAAACTCCCAGCCCTAGTTTTTTGAGACAGGGTTGCACTATGTAGTTTAGGCCAGCCTTGCGCTCACCTTGTAGCCCAAGCCAGCCTTGAACTCACAACGTTCTGCCTACCCCAGCCTCCCGAGTGCTGGGATTAAGGGTGTGAGCCACCATTTAAAGGCGTGAGCCACCAGGCCTGGCTAACGATTTTTAAGCCTTGAGGATTATAGGGAATTTCCAAAGCAAGAAAAATATGAAAAGTGTTACAAAATATTTGGAAAGCAGCACTTCTATATGTTGGGCCACTGTAAGTCTTAAGTGCCCACAGGCAGCCAGGGGTACTAAAGTCATCCAAGCAATGAGCAAAGAAATGTTCAGCCCCTTCACCAGGGCACAGGGGAGCAGAAATTAATCCTGGGAAAGCGTACATTGAAACGTGGACCCAGTGTAGAGAGCCAAACTCAGGAATGTGAAGGACATTCATCTGCCAGAATTGATTGGAGTGTAACCCTCAGGTATAGACCCCCCTAGAAAGTGAGGGGAAATGTATTATGTATGAAGGACATTGTTTAACAGCTTGTTGAGCCTGATTCTGGATTTCATGGAACCATTTGTGTGACGCAGAAGCATTCTGATGGAAGGCGGCATGGGAGGCAGAAGTCTGTGGAATATTATCTTAGGGAGCAACAGTGACAGCAGTCAGGATTCTGTCTGTAGCACTGTTTTCCCCAGTGAAAGGCCCTGGTGATTGGGAATAGGAATGCAAATGATCCATTAAACAGGGAACATGGCGGGACCCTATGACAAATTGAAGAGTGTGAAATAAATGAGAAAGATCTTTCTGATCAGTATGAATGGTGGCAGTTTTAATGTGGTGTGTCACAACACAAACATAAGAACTATCAGAAAGAAGATTTAATTGGAGTGAATGAATTATATTCTAAGGCCCATATAACAGCTTGCAATTTTGTCTTTTGTGCAGAAGAAAAAGCCCACATCCTGTATTTGAGTGCCCAAGGCTCCTACTCATTGCTGCCAAGCTCAGCTGAGGCTCCCAACTTGCTGCTAAGGCTACGGGTGAACTCCCCTGCTGGTAGTTGCTTGTCACTCTGAGAGAGAACCTTTTCCCCTCAGCCTCAACCTTCAGCACCAACACTTTGGAGGCGGTGATCAGGAAGGCGTCACTGCGTGCCTCACTGCTAGGGATGTTCGCCATCACCAGTGTCCCCCCCCCCCGCCAGGGGATGCACCAGTCACCACGCTGTAGCCATAACCCTTTGCTTTTTCACAGGAATTTATGAAAGATTTGTAACAGCACAAAAAACCATGCAAGAGTTGTATGTATCACTAAAAAATATGTGTCAGTGTATTGTGTCAGTGTATTGAAAACTAAAAAATTGACATAAGAAAGCAAAAAAGACCAGAATAACTGCAGAGCAATATTAATTGTGAATTTGAAGTAAGTATCCCTAAAGTAAACAATGATTTAGAAAAACAACACAGTGAGAATTTACACTACCAGATATCAAGACTCACTACAAAACCATGGTGAGACACCAATATGCTGGAGTCAGCCTATTACCAGCTCATGAAAGCCAAAAGTTGAATTTTAAGAAGTTTTACAGGTTGGTTAGAGTCATATTGGTTATTTGAAACTGTCTATTGTAAGAGTATTTTTTTAAACAAAAATCAGCAAACCACAAACCAGGACCACATTGCCCCCCAATCATTAGAAGTCTGCCATGCAGAGCAGGGCCAGGCCATCTCAAGGAAGCTGTCTGAGCCATAGCACCCCTGCTGTTTGCAGGGCTGTGGCAGGCCCTGCCCCGCTGGAAATTTTCTGGAATAGATTGGCAATTCACATCATTTTGAATCTACGAAGATTGACCCATTGATATCCTCATCTGAACTTCAGACAGAAAGGTTTTTTTGAAGGGAAAGCTAATGGCTGTGCTGCCCTTACAGGTGCAGCAGAGCAATCTCAGGCAAGATGTCCCTCACTCTCACAGCTGAAACATGTAATCTCGTTCTTCTCCTTTCCCCTAGGCTGTAGATGAATAACCTGAGTGACAGCTGCTGTCAAGGCAGCCCCCTGCACAAGCGGGGTCAGTGACTGCACAAATTTGAATCATCTCAGATAGCATAGCCCATTTTTGTCAGGTTTTAAAACCTCTTTACACCATTTCTTTGCATTTTCAAAGGCCACTTGTTGAACAATTAATTTAAAGGATGACTTTATTTATCTCAGCCTGTAATGTGGCACAATTTCCCTGAACTGAGAAGGTGGAAATTCCCACCTGTGGCTCAGTCATGACTTCCCTGGGAAGTTGACACTCCTGGAGCTTACTGGTTCTGCCATCCTGCTGTCTTCAACTGCTGAAGGTTGTCAAGGTGACTGCTGTTCTCCCATCTTTTTTCCACTCAGGGTTTGATTTGAAAATAGTGCCCTGCTTATTAATGAACCTATAATATTTTTAAATTTTATGATATTTATTAACGGCAGTCAACTTGTTAATTGTATGTGTTTCTCTGATTTCTTTTCTTATTCTAAATAAAGATTCTCATTTATAAAAAAAAGAAAATAGTGCTTTGAGTCAATTCCTCTGTAGTTGTAAGAACCCCTCTAATCAAAATCCACAAAAGCAAGGTAAATATCAGAAATGAGCATGCAACAAACAGACCTCTATACATCTGTGATTCTTAGGACTCTGTTTGCCTTATACTGAACAACTGGTAAAATCGGTGCACCACTTTCTTTTTAGTCTCTCTCAAGCTTGTTTATTATTTCTGCCCTAGTGGACCCACGTTTCCCTTTGCCCCACGTTTAGCACCTGATGCTGACAATATCAATACAATCCTGTAATGAATATTGATGGAATCAATGTACTTCTCCCCCTTGGTGTGAGAACAATAAGAAACGTCCTCTCACCCACTATTTCTTCTTACCCTGGCCCATGTTCATGTGTAATGTGCCATGTACCAGCACAGCTCTTGAAGTTCCTGGTGTGGGGAAGGATAGTGAGAAGAAGGGAAAATACAGAAAAGAGACAAAAGCTGAGTTCAGATGGAGTCCTCTCTCCAGATGGGATTGTAGTGCATTCATTAAAACATTACCAACTTAGTGTCACGTGACACTGCATTGCCTAGTAATCTCCATCCATGGCTTGGTGTTCTCAGGATTGGAAGACCTGTTTGCCTGGGGTGTTCATTGCTCTCCTGCCTGGCTTGCCTCTCACCTGCCTGCCCCCGCATGTGTGATCACTCTCCAGCTTTAACCTCTCCCTATACCTGGAGACCAATGCTGTGGCATAGTCTCGAGATCACTGTACAGACTTTCCTCAACCTATTCTGAACCTAGCGCTCGCACAGGACAACACTCTATTGCCTACAGAACATTTGTTGAGAAAGAAGCTCTCACATGTTCCTACAAAAATACCAAAGTTGTAAGGATAGCAAATGGATGGGAGGAAATGTTCAGGGACAGTCACGCCCTGAAGGGTGAGCAGCACATCCTTCACTGTGAAAAAAGGCACAGCTTTTTGCCTGTCAGTGATTCCTCACCATGTATTTAAAAAAGAAAACATCCCCTAACATTCTGTACCCAATGGCTCTGTCCCCGACAAGCTGGCTCTGCATCTCAGATCCATCTGAATGGAAATCTGGTATCCCTTGGGATGAGCACAAACCTTCACTGAACAGGGCAGTGTGTGCCCTCCTGAGTACCTGTGGCTTGCAGAGTAACTCGCTGATGCAGCAGGGAGTCCACACCCACCCAGGGCCTCCTCTGTGGACCTGGTGCCTGAGGATGCCCAGCTGGGGTACTTTGGGAACAAATACCAGTGTGACATTCACCTATACACCAGATTTTCTGAGAAGCACACAAATTCTGAGTCTCAGAAACACATCGTGGCCCACACGAACCCGATCCTGGCTGTGAGGCGGGTCTGGGCGCTTCTGTGCCCACTTGGGACAGAGCAAGAAACCTCTGGGCCTCTCTTCCCATGAACCCTCAGAGGAGCCAGCCAAACATTACTCAAGGCCTGCATCTACAAGAGCAGCACCCAAAGGCAGGGATACCAAAGCAGGGGAATCCCACTCAGTGCTGACCCGGGGGAGCAGTGCTGGGGAGAAGACACGGACCTGCACTGCGTGCTAAGTCCACAATTCGAAATCCAGAGCACAACACCTGCAGCAGCTGTCACCGTCCCCTCACCGCATCAGCCACCACCATGGGCACTGTGCACCCTAATCACACCCAGACTCAGCCCGGTCACAAAGCAAAGGCAGGAGCCCCTGCAGGAGCTGCCCTCACCCCACCCACAGCGGATCACCTCAGTGTCCCCATTACGCCCTCCAGAAACACTGCCGCTCTGTCTTCAAGAGGAGAAAGAGAGTTGCCATGACAACAGAAGTGACCCCAGGGACAGGCACTGCCTTGAATCTTGGTGCTGCAGCCCCCGAGATTCCACCTGGTCCAGAAAGCCACCAGGCAACCTGATTCTATTCCATGGCTCAACACATCTCTATTGGCTCCAGTACAAAATCCCCAAAATGAACGTGATTACATATCTCAAACATATACCAATTAAAATAAAAATAATTTTTTTTTGCACCGGGGATCAAACTCACTATGTCACATCTGCCAGGCAGGCACTTAAGCCACTGAGCCAAATTTCCAGCAAAAATAAATTTATTACAAAAATAGTAAGGCAGAAATAATGAAGCAAGCATTGAAACTGTTGGGAGACAACATGGAAGAAACACATGAACACACAGGTACAAGCAAGGAATTATGCAATAGAACCCCAAGAGCGCAGGAAACAATATCAACCTTCAAGGAATCAAAGGACGGCAGATTTGAAATGTTGCTGCACAGTGAAGGATGCATCAGTGAAGAGACAACTTACACAAGGAGGAAATTCTAACCGCCACACTTCCAATACAGGACTGATATCTAGGATATATGAGCAACTGAAACACATACCCCAAAACTCCCCAGGCCTTAAATGGGCAAACACACTGAACACACACTTCTCAGTACAAGTGAAAAGGCCAATAAGTATATGAACAATGTGGTGAACATCCCTGGGCAGTGGGGAAATGCAAAAGAGGACAATTGTGAGACTTGATTTTCTCCCAGCCAGCATGGTTGTCACTGCAAACACCCCAAAAACTGAACAATGGTCAAAATGTGATGCAGGGTCATGAGAAGGTAAATGAGAGCAAATGCTGTGCAATTCAACATAGCTGGCACTCACCAGTGGGAACAGCAGTGACTGTCAGCATGTTTCCCTTCCTATCACCCCCGTGAGAGGGTCACCTGCAATGTCAAGGAGAGGAGGAAGCCTCTTGGATTTTCCTACCATGTATGAAGTCATGCCACATGGGAGGACTGATACAAAACACAATAAAAAAGCCAGCATGGCCTTAGGGTGACAAAAGGACCAGAGGGAAATTTTACTATGGCATGAAAAGGCCCTGCAGGGAGACATGCCACTATCACTTCATCACCTCTGTGGGTGAGTGTGGGGGTCTCACCAGGGCCTACACAGTGAGGTCCACTGAGGAGGAATCCCCGTGGGGAGGGTCATACTCCTCTAGGAGTGAGAGGCTCTTGCCTATCGGTGTCGCTGTCCACATAGATCTATGAGACAACCACTGAGCCTCAGAGGTGCCAAGCAGCCAGCAGAGTCACTGCAAGGCCCAAGCCCGGGAGGCACAGCAGAGAGGCACGTGATGCTGAGGAAATGTGTGACTGCTTTGACCTGAGATTACAGCGTGACCTTACTAAACAAAACTACCCGGCTGGACCACAGGTCTGGCTTTAAAGAGGCCAGTGATTTTGTGTCATCTCTTACACCCTTGAGGCTGAGCCCTACATAGTTCAGAATCCTAAATGGTCACAGGGAGGAACCGTGGGTATGAGCCTGTGGCCATTTGTTCATAACCCACTGAAGCAGAGAGAGGGGGTCTGGTCCTGGCTTAGTGGGGAGAAATGCTAGAAAGGAAAGGGGCAGGGTGAGGCATTTAGAGGAGACAGGTCCAGGAAACTGAGAAGAAGAGGATGGCTGGATGGAGACTGGACACTCAGAGAAGGCAAAGTGACAAATGGACATCAGAGAGTGATGTCAGAGAGGCATGGATGATAAAAGAGAGAAAGAAGCCCTGGTGCTTGGGGTCTCTCTCCTCTGAGCACAGCATGCAGAAGGCTGAAATTGGAGCAGAGTTCGGGGATGCCAGACTCTCTCCAGAAATGGTCAAAAACAGATGGGTGGTTCTCTCTCCTTGCAGATTTTTTGTAGCAGTCTCTGATGTGGACCATGAAGCACTAGTGATGCTCTCAGCCTGGAGCTGCTGCCCACACCTCAGGGATCACTTCTGCCCTTCCAGGCATCCAGCACCACAGCTCCAAGGACAAACAGGACGAGGACAGCCAGGCTCAGCCGGATGATGTTTTCTGTTTTGTAATCTGGAGCTGAAAAGAAAAAAGTTCAGTGTGGAACCAAGAACCAAAAATATGACAATCACATACAGGCCGGGGATGGTGGCTCACAACTATAAACCCAGCACTCGGGAGGCTGCCGAGGATTGCTGGGAATGTGAGACCAGCTTGGCTTACAGAGTAATTCAATGCCAGCCTTAACTGCATGGTGAAACTCTGTCTCAAAAAGACCAAAAATAATAATAATAAAATATGGTCACATGTGTAACACATCTCAAAGTCAAATGGAGATGTGAACAGGGCTCTCATTCAGAACCAAGGCCCCTTTCTGTTTGAAACATTCCTAGACTGCAGGAGGCTCAGCTCACAATAAGGTGGAAGGACAGCTTGGTGCTCAACTTTCCCAGGACCCTAGGAGCCACGCAGGTTGCCAGCCTGCATTGAACTTGCTGTCCTGGGGAGAGTTAGTGGGCAACAGACCATGCAGGGTTCAGGAAAGTGGAGTCACCAGCATCTGGGACATCTCTGCATTCCCTGCCATCTGCAGAGCTGCTCCAGGTCACAGGACTCGGGGAAATCAGTGGTGACTGGAGAAGACACAGAAATGGACAGGCTGCTGCCCAGGTCACCCGACATCTCCAGGGTCACTGTCACCTCTGAGTCAGAAGGATCTGCACAGCTGTACCAGAATGGGTGAGACTGGGTGGATTTTCAACAACCTGTGATCCCTACAACTGACTGGAATCCTAGAATCTAAGGAGGTCCTAGTTGTAGACAGTTTGGAAAGGAGCCCTGTCTTCTAACTGGTAGAGTTACAAACACAGCAAACTCCAGAATCAGCCACAGCACAGTGACACATGGCCTCTGAGAATGGAGTGTCTCTGCCTGATGCAGCATAGAAATCTTCCTGCCATAGACAGAGGGCACTGGAACTGATGTGGAAATGGGTATTGCAGTGCATATATCACAGTGTTCACACTAAGATGAACTGGAGCCCAATGGACTCAGCCTGCCAGGGGACTCCCCTCCACACACAGGAACATCACAGCCCTCTCACTATGAGCTGGGAGACTCGCGTGATCTATACCTAGGAGATGTAGAGGCCAGACTGGCACAGCATCAAGAGTGAGCAGGAAACAACCCAATTACATGCTGTAAGGAACACTGAGGAGGACACTGAACATGGAGGGAGGGCTGGGCTCACTGGGATGGATGGGAAGACACATTTTCCACCAGACTTCAGACAAGGAA
>RJWM01050129.1:0-10863 GCA_004363535.1 Dasyprocta punctata
GAACATCAACAATGCTGACTGCAGCAAAAAATGGAAATTAAGCTTTCCCTGAGGATGGCCTAAGGTTTAATATAATTTTTAATGATGAAACATCTTCAAATTAGGAGAGTAGCTATTTTGACCACAGAGGGAAATATGCAATGTAAGTCCCTGAAAGAATGAAGAATGAAAGGGAATGAAAGGGAATGGAATAAGGAAAGATGAGAAGCAAAATAGCATCTCAACTTCTAAGATGATAAAAGTCTGTCCTCCGGGAAAACGTTTTCAAAAGTGTCCTCTACAATAACACCCTTCCCCAGACAACAGTGGTGTTTACAAATAGGCCCCAATTACATGCCTTGATTACAGATTCAACCCAGGGTCTTATGCACCAAGGAGACTCAGTGCCCTTTCTTTTTTCTTTCTGTCCTTGCAGTGCTGGATAAAGGGCAACTTCACAGAATTGCAAATACTTTCCTCTTGGGTAGGAAAATAGGCGAAAAACATCAGCCGAGTGATAAATGTTACAGGAAGTGTCCACAGGGGTGAGCTTTGCTGCTTTTTCTTTCTCTCCCTTTCCTTGAGTGACATAGCTCCTGATAATTAGGAGTGTGTGTGTGTGTGTGTGTGTGTGTGTACGCTGTGTGTAGTTTAGTTTATGCATTCTTATCTAGATACTTTTAAATCCAAAAAGTGTTACGTGCATATTGTTTTTAATCCACAGTTAAAGCTCAGGTTTGCTTTTGTTTTTCCAGATCCTATCTGAGCCTTCCAGAAATAGCAAAACCACTCCTCTTTTAGGCAAATTAGCAGGCCAATATCCTGACTCCTAAGTCAGTGCTCTTTCCATTAAACAGTGTTGAATATGCATAGAAATTGCATTGGAGCCTTGTTGGAATGCAGATTCTGATAAAACAGGGCTGGAGAAACCTGAGGGTCTGTATTTCTAATTAGCTCTGAAGGGGCAGTCCAAGTTCTACACTTCGAACATTTTGAAACTCTAGGTATTAAATCACAGTAGCTAACCAGAGCATAGTACTTAATCATACCTCCGGCTAAATATGCTGAGATGAACTAGATTTTTCCAGGATAATTTTTCCCCCTATTAAGGTGAGAAAATGGGAATGAGAGAGAGGGAGGAAGTAAAGTTTTCTGAAATACTTAGTACATAGCAAGTAGAAAGTATTGTTACAGACACTGAATATCCAAGACATCACTTTAATTCTTATGGGGAAAAAACAAGCATTATTTTCACCTTTATACCCCACCATGAACTATCTGCAGAGAGGTCAAAGGGCTTGCATGAGACATCTGAGCTAAGTAATACAGCACGGGTGCCATGAATTCAACAGGCCTAGAATTGTAACTGTGCTTTGTATTACAGCATAATAGACATAGCATCTTTTAATTAAATCACACCTTGGTGACCTTATTTATCTTTTAAAGGATTTCAATATTTACAAGTCAAAGTCTTCATAGTGCTTCTAGCAGCTGCTTTACAGGAGGCTATCAGTCCTAAGATAGGAGCTCCCAACTTACAGGAAGTACAGAAAGAGTACAATTGCCAACATGCAATTTTGGATGGATACTAAAATAACACTCACTTTCATCCTTTGGTATGGAAGATGAAAATCTTTTGAAAGCCAGGAACACAAAGAAATGTAAATACAACTTATTCAGGCCTGACATTTCAAAAGGGGTTGCCCCCACCAGCAGTACTAGCCCTTGTCTATTATCAGGATAGCTGACACTCATATTGATTAAGGTTGATAAACAGTACAAAACTCTTGGTGCTGGCCGCAGAGCACAGAGCTAGAAGTAGCTGACTTGAAAAGGGCTGTATTTCATGAGATCAGAAAACCCCATCTTTCTCTACATCATTGCTTCCAAATAGTAAATGTTCCTCTTTCTAAGATACAGCATCTGTCTCCCAGGATTCTACCCACAGAGAGAGGGTCTCTACTGTATAAATAAGCCTTTTTCTAAGATCTTTGGGTATAGGTCACTTCATCCAGAAATGCGAAGGGCCTTGTCGAAACAGAACACCAGGTAGCCAGAGATTCGAAGGAATGTGCACAATATATAACCTTAAAACATCAATGTGCTCTGAGATCACTTTAGATCTGAGAACTAACATATGCCTATAAATTGATAGAATGTGTATGTGATTGCCCGTTGAGGTCTTTCTGTAGTTTACTGGCAATGGATGCTAATTTGGAACCCTTCTGCATCCCTCAGGCCTGCTAATGTTCAACTATCTGCCTTACACTGCTGATGGTGCATTATATAACAGTATTAGAGACAGTCTTATGGGAAAAGGTATCCACCTCATGCTTTCTCCTCTGCCTTACAAAACAGTGACTTTTTTTAGGCCCAGAATTCTGCTGCCTCCTTGTCAACTGAAAGGCATGCAAACCCATGGTCCTTTGTGTCAGGAACCCATCTTATCTCTTTCTGCTCTCTTGTTTGCTGCAGTCCTTGCTGTTCCACTATGGAATTGGGATGCAGCCCAGTGTTGAATGTGTGTGCAGCACGTGCAAGGTCCTGGGTTTGATCTTTAGCTCAAATTAATCAATCATCACTTGATAAGTTGGCAATTTCTGTGCAGAGTTTCAAAATAGACTTTGGTTTTAGCAAATGGTCTCTATCTGACAGAATTTTTTGAAGCAAGGAGATAAAATGGGAGGAAACATGAAGCTTACACTCAAATTTTTATCACAATAAAGTAGACCAGGAATGAATCTTCTTTTAGCTTGCTTATTCATCTCCAGGGTTGTTGCTGAAAAGACTATAACCAAGCAGGAATTTCAGGGCAAATGGACCAAACCAGTTCCTGAGTTCACTGCTCTTCAGAGTGAGCTTGCAGACTGGTGTGGAGGCATGCAGGTCTGTGCCCATTTAGCAGTGCCCTACCAAAGGCTGCGCTGTTCAGTTGGCCACAGAAGACTGGTCTGCAGTTCCTGCTGCTCAGGTCACTAAGGGAATAAGAACCAACACTGAGTGTTTTTGAGGTACTCTGCAGATACTTAAGAAAAAGGAAAATCAGGGTGATGGAAAATAAAACACAAGTTTCAAAAAACATCACAAAGAAGAAACAGACACATTTTCAAAATATTTTAAAGGTTTTATTTTTACTTTATTTTATTTTTTATTTTTTTGTTACCTGGAATCCAACTCATGGCCTCACACTTGCCACGCAGGCACTGTGCCTCTGAGCTGCATCCCTGACCCTATTGTAGAGATTTTAAATACACACAGGCTAATATTCAAAGCCCAAAGCTGTATTAGTAAACAGCTGTATGAATTGGTGTAAGTTACTCAAAGTTTAATTTTTTCTACTGTAAAGTAAGTGTAACAATATTCATTCAATCTGGTTGGCATAAGGATTATATCAAAACTTCTAAACACTGTATTGTATCAGAGTACCCAATAAATTGGATATCTGTTATTCAAGATGTTTTCATCAAACCACAGGAATTATGTACTCCAGGGAACTAGTACTGTTTGTACCTACCACACTCAGAGAGATTACAAAAGAAACTTTATACCATCTTCAAATAATCCTCATCCTATAAAACTCTAATGTAACATTAAATCTCAGATTTCTACCCACCAAATCTTATGACTTAAAGGACAAAGAAGAAGATATATTTTTAATAATATACAATAAACATATTAATTCTAAAAGTATACTTTCATTAACCCAATAAGTGCAAGATATTGTCACTTCAACATATAATTAATACAACTCATTGAGATATTTTTCATTATTTTTTGGTAGTAGGTTTTTGAATTCTCAGTGTGGATTTGTCATAGCTCTAATGCTCCATAGACACATGTGGCTAATAGTTGCAGTAAACTATTCAAATCTAGGAAGACAAAATAAGCACGGAAACAAGAGTAATTTGGAGATGGATCAATAGACCAGTCTAATCCACCTTTCTGAGCACTCACAGGCAAAACACGCAGTTGTATATCTCCTGTTAGCAACAGAATCTGTTCCTTTTTTTTTTTTTTTTTTTTTTTTGTGGTACCAGGGATCCAACTTACAATGTTGAGCCTGCCAGGTTGGTACTTAGGCCACTAAGCCAATCTCCTGGCCCTAGTTTTTTCCAGGCAGGGTCTCACTACGTAGTTCAGACCGGCCTTGCTCATGTAGCCCAAACCAGCCTCGAATTCACAACGGTCCACCTACCTCAGCCTCTGGAGTGCTGGGATTGAAGGCGTGCGCCACCACAGGCCCGGCCGCCTTGTTCATTTATGTAAGAGAACATTGTGTCAAAACTTTATTCTAATAATAGCCTTATAAATTAAGAGAAAAATCATTTAAAGCATGATGTAATATTCTATGTGCTTTCTTTCACCATTTATAGATGCCTATAATTATTATATATTTTAAAACTCCTATATAAATTGAAAGTACTGTATTTTTCATGAATGAAACTTCTCTTCCCATCATGTTTGTTTCTTCTCCCCACACAACTGCTGGGGCTGTGGCAGCTTTGTGGAGTATGTTTCTTATGTAACTGCAAAATCAGACAACAAAATGTGGGCTTATATAGCAGGCAAAGAATCAATGAAGATGACGATGGTAGGCAAAGAGAGACAAGGAGAGGCCTAATCTGATGAGACCTTCCACTATTTCATGCATAATCAAGATGGCCTAAAGACCATGAAGCTCCAAATTGCACTGTTTTTTGTTTTGTTTTGTTTTGTTTTGTGTTGTTTTTCATGTTGAAATGATTTGGGGCCAATGCCTAGTGTGGGAAATAGTGACTTACTTACGGTCTTTATGAAGAGACAGCCTCCAGAACAAGTCTAGAAAGTAAAATGAAGCATCACTGACTAAGTGGCTAAAAGAAAGGTGAGAAACATAATTCAATAAGTAAAAGTATGAAGGAGATATGCAAAATTTACGGGTTTCATATGCCTGAGAATTTAGGATAAGACTGTTCCTTATTTTAAAATTGGACTCTTTAAAAGGATTATTCAATATCAGCAGCATAGAAGTTGGCTTTGGAACAGTAGTTTAAGGTGTAAATTAAGGTGACCTCAACCAAGATAAAATATCTTTAAAGAAGCTGAGTTGTAAAATATGAGCCATTTTCCAGAAATGAGAGACGACTGGGAGTTATTGAAAATGGACCAACAAAAGTGAAAGGGGGAAATAACGAAACAGATTACAGGACAAAATCCTGAGCACCTAATTTAAAACAAAAATGGTTTTCTATGGTTTATGATGAGTGATAAACAGAGTCCACTGTGTGGTCATAAAAATATATCTTTAGCTCAGAAAATATGAGCCTTGCTGTCAGCTTAATGTAGTGATTTAAGTTCATAGCCTTTCTCCTTGAAAGAGTTACAAGGCTAAAGTTACCAATCATTCTAAATGATGTGCATTTGAAAATTATGAACTATGGCCAAGTAGCATTAGTTTTTAGTGTAACTTAATCAAGAATTTACATAAGTCAAGTTATTGTTTAGTTACATGTTTCTGAGGGCAGCTAGAGTGTTGAGTATTAATAACTATAAACTCTCATTAAACTTGCTTTAAACTCCTTAGAAACACCCACAAAATTCAAAAGAAAGGCCAGCACTGGAGTTCTGCCTCCTCTGGCTCTCAGTCAACTTTGTTATAATAAAGTCATTCAAAAGATTCCACCAGGAACCAAGAGGGTCCATTGAGCAATCTTATGGTGTTATAACAGGAAATCTCTGATTCACCTAGAAGAATAATGAGCATAAAAACCATAGGAAATTCTGACATAAAGCTCCCTAAGAAACCTTAAAATAGCAAATGGGGATGCTGACTTTATTAGCATATGAAGCAGAGTGGGAGAATAAGAAAAAAAAAAAAAAAAAAAAAACAACCATTCACAATTCTTCCACAGAAAACCTGCTAGCTGTATCTGGGCAGCAGAGTCTCCAACTCCAAGGTCATCATTTTGTAAACATGCTCAGGAAAGACTAGAATCACAAATCACTGATTGTCAAGCCGAGTTAAACAAAGTGCAGGAGCCACAATATTTCAAACGCGGAGCACAATTGTGAGGCCATTAAATGGGAGATTTGGACCAAATACAAATCTACTCCTGTCTCCTGGAATTTTCTAGTTGGAAGATGGAAAGCAGGGAGATGAGGCACCATTTCTGAGCAGATAATAACGTTTGATGCTTTATAATGCTGCTACTCAAGCTGCAGTCCATGAACCAGGAGAATCTGCCTTACCTGGGAATTTGTACAATGCACAGGCTCTCAGATCTTCCTCCTTTGGACCACAGTCCCTTTGTATAAGAGCCCAGGTGCTTATAAAGCCAAAGATTCCTTGTCATTTAAGTCATATAGGAAATACATTCATTGTTACCCTCACTTCCAAGATAGGAAAACAGAAACTTTGTAAATTGTGAATGGTTGCATACTAGCCAAAAGCAGAGATGCAATTCCAAATTAAGTCATTCAGATTCCTTTGTAGGAAAACAAGAACTTCAGTAAACTATAAGAAACAAACTGTTTCTTGAAATTGTTTCATTTATATTTTCTCATAACACAGCTCCATTAATTTTTCACTGCTTCTCCAGCCCCTTTCTCCTTTTGTAGCAGAAGATGTCCCCCACCTCTAGTCAGTATACTTCAGTTTGTTAGTTGCCCAGGTAATTGTTCCAGTTACAATTCCTGTTACTTTTGTTCCTTAGAAAGGTTGGTCAGTGTGATGCATAGCTGGTCACTGTCATGCATATTGTAAGAACCAGTTCCCAATTGACCTGAGATTCTGTCTCTGTACTTCCTGCTTGCTTGACCACAGATCAGGGCCTGATATTTTGAGAATGATCCCAATCAGTGCACATCAAGGTAAAATAAATCTGCCTCCAAATCCTGGGTGTCATTTTGGTTTTTCTACTTGCCTTAGCACCTTGTCTCTTCTTCATTTGATCCCTTTCCATTGAAAAAGATCCCTCTCCTATGTTTCTATTATCTACCTTTTACTTTGCTCCCTTTTCATATTTTGGATTTCTCATATAAGAGAAGCCATGCAGTATTTACTCTTGTGTATCTAATTTATGTCACATTATGGTTTCTTTTCCTACAAATAACTCAAATTTATAATTTTTTATGGTAGAATAGTACCCCATTATGTGTAAGTAACACATTTGCTTTATCTCTTCATTTGTTTATGGACATATAGACAAAATTTAGCTAACATGAATTGTTTTACTGTAAGTATACTTGTATCATTGTAATATGAAATTTTCAACATTTGGCAAGAAGGGGAATGACTGGATCAAGTGGAATGCCTAGTTTTAGATTTTTAGGAATCTCCATACTGATCTCCACATTGGTTGCACCAATTTACATTCTCATCAACAATGTAAAAATGTTGCTTTTTACCTACAGCCACACTAGCATTTGTTATGATTTCTTAGAATGGCCATTCTTTCTGGGGTAATATTGTATCTCAGTGTTTTTTAAACTTCCATCTGCCTATTGGCCAATGATGTTGAACATTTTTTCGTGTATTTATTGGCCATTTATTCCTCTTCTGAGAAATGTCTATTCATTTCAGTTATCTATTTTTTATTGGGTCTTTTATTTTGCAAATCTAATTTTTTGAGTTCTTTATGTATTCCAGATATTAGTCCTCTGTCTGAGAAATATATGAAAAATATTTTCCTATTCAATAGATTGTTCCTTCCCTCTGTTGGTTGACACTTTTGCTGGGCAGAAGGTTTTTAATTTGATGTAATCCCATTTGTTGATTCTTGGTATTACTTCTTGTGCCATAGGTTTTCTGTTCAGAAAGTTCTTGCATACGTCTATGCCTTTAGGAGCTTTAACTATTTCGTCTTCTGGGATTGTTGCTGGAATGGCATAAAAGGAGAAGAGGAGGGGAAGACCGCATGCTGCGAATTTTCCTGAAGCTGCTTTTCAGTGGTTTTTCTTCAAAGGAGCTTTGGCTGCTCTCTTCCTTCAGGGGCACTTCAATCGTCTCCTGGATGTCATCTCTGGGCTTCCAGTGCAGAACTTTGCCTTGCCAGCACAGACTTACTAGCTTCTACCACTGGCCTTTCCAGTTCAGATTCTTTTTTTTTTTTTTTTTTTTTGGTGGCACTGGGGATCAAATTCACAACCTCACACCTGCCAGGCAGACGTTTGAGCCACTGAGCCAAACTCCCGGCCCTAGTTTTTGAGACAGGGTCACACTATGTAGATCAGGCTGGCCTTGCACTCAGCCTCCCGAGTGCTGGGATTAAAGGTGTGTGCCACCAAGCCTGGCTTCAGTGCAGATACTTGATGTGGATTTGCATGGGACGTTGCTGTGGACTCCCAGCCCTTGACTGGATCCTTCAGATCTCCAGGGCACCAACAGATGTTTTGAACTCTTCTCCATCTGACTTTAGTAAACACTGACTAATACAGTGATGTAGACAATGGTGCTACCTAATGCCAGAGAAGTTCATTGTCTATCATATGTATCACAGTAATTCCAAGAGCCTGGCAAATGAAGTAAGTGTTCACTAAATATCAGCAATGGATATGATTGCAATTGTTAACTTTTCAATAGTGGGAATGTCATTTTTATTCTGAAAGCAAAGAAAGGGGTGATCTTGCTGGTAGACTTGGTACAAATAAAGAAAGAAGAGTTGAACAAACTTTCAAGGTCCAGCTGGTTTCGATGAGCTGAGAAAATATTATGTGAGAATTATGAGTCAGTTTTTGACCTTTAGAGGAAATATTATGATGAAAGGGGAGCTTTCACAAACATTTAAAAATATGGATAGTTATTGGATAATTTCTGAGATTTGGAGCGACTGTTTTAGCTCCTCTGAAAAAAATATCATTGTGGGTAGATGCTCCTAACAAAAAGAGATCATACTAACAGAATGAAATCAGACACTGAACTCACTGTTCCTAGTTTCGATGGATATGTGTGGAACTTTGTCTAGATTTTCTTCATTCTCCAAACTTTGTTGCTATTCAGACTCTTCATTCCCAATTCTTTCTTTGCTATATGGTAATTCCATTTGATAGGTAAGTAGATAGATGAGGGGTAGATGGATAACTGGATAGGTAAATCATAGAAGATATAGACCAACTTCACATTCACCCGATCAGTAGATCCCAGTGCTTGGTCATGGTAGATATCAAGTAAAATTGGCATACTTAAATTACTGAATTTAATTCAGTACTGAATTACTGAATAAGTACTTCTATAAAGTGTGTTAATGCCTGAACTACGTAGTGCGAACCTGCCTCGAAAAAAATAAGGCCAGGAGTTTGGCTCAGTGGCCTAAATTCCTGCCTGGCAGGTATGAGGTTGTGAGTTCCATCCCAGGGACCTCAAAAAAAAAAAAAAAAAGTAAATAGATAAAATAAATAAATAAAGTGTGTTAACTTTAGCTCTCTAACCAGAGTCCTTAAGCATAGTGGGATAGAAGGTAATAAAGGCAGGACTGTATCCATATGGCAAAACAATACTTAACAGATGCTAATTTGAGTGCAAAAAGAATTTTCTTACCCATATTTAAACTCAGGCAAATTAACTACAATGCTGAACCCATAAAATAGATATTATTTTTCCTTTGAATATATATTCTAAGGTTAACAAAGATTTAAGTTACTAGAACAAATATTCGAAGCTAACAAATGGCAGATTTTCCCATTTTTCCCAATTTCTAGTAAGAATTGATCTAGTCACTCAAATGTTAAGCCCAATATGCTCTAATGTATACACCCAGTCTAGGATAATAGACAGACTGCTTGAAATCTAAACTAACTTGAAATGGAACTAAGAATTTAATAAATACATTAGCTTCAGAATATCAATAAAAGTTATCAGAACAGTTTTAAGAGATATGGGAAAAATAGTCATTCTCTAAAGTAATCCCTTCATCTATAAATGAGGGGAGGTGAGTAGCAAATAAAAAACAAATGCTGATGAACTTTCACAAAACTTTCTCACCTCTTTTTTAGATGAGAAATTACTTCTTTATTTACTAAATCACAATTTCTGAGAGTTAAACAAATGCAGACCCCCACTGTACATTTCAGAATGAAAGATAACAAAGTGAGCACCTTTTCTTTTTCCTACCATCACCTATCTTGCTGAAAATTCAATCAAATATCACTGAAACTTTAGCTGATGACAGTAAAAGGATTTGATAATTGCTTTTATAGCAAACAACAATGTACACGAGCAGTAGATTATAGATAGATATAGTTACTTCTTTCCTTCTCCCTTTATCAAATGGAGATCAGTTTCCCTCATCTTGAGCCTGAAATGGTCTACTGGTTGACTTGAGGTGTACCAGTGGGTATTCTGGAATCTAAGAACTGTTGCAATTTCCAGTATGACTTTTTTGGGACCCTGGGAATTTTGAGCTGACAATCAAAAAGTTTGACTTTTTGATACTGTCTGGTGGAAAGACCACATGTAAGTGTTTTGTGTGACCATGTCAAGCTGGGCCAGTAAAACAGACCGTTCAGTTATGAGGATCATCCAAGGCACTGGCAATGTCGGTGAAGGCATGTTACACCCTGCAGTCCATTGCTAGCTAAATGTAGTGAGGTGAATTTTATTGCTATCACTCACTTTCGATTGCTAATTTAGACAGTATAACCTTAAGGTTTTTTTTTTTTATTTAAGAGAAAATAGATACAGAAGCTAGAAATAAAAGTCAAAAAAGACAGACAAACAACAACAACAGATCTGATACGATAACATTGTAGGTTTACACACTGAGGTGGTTGAAGTTTGGCAGTAGTTACAATATTGCATATCATTACCTTCCTAGGGGTTGGGGATATTGACAGATATAGACATGTGAGATTCATCAATTCAGGTATATTAACTTTTCTTTTTCAATAGCTATTGTATTTAGCAATACG
>RJWM01050130.1:0-10848 GCA_004363535.1 Dasyprocta punctata
CTCGTGTTGTATCCCAAGCCGGCCTCAAACTCACAAGCATCCTCCTACCTCAGCCTCCAGAGAGCTGGGATTAAGGGCGTGCACCACCATGCCTGGCCTGATGCTTGTACTTCTTCATTTAAGAAGTGTGTATTTATCTCAGATGCCCATTTTTGGATCAGGTCTTTAAATTTGGTGGGAATGATTATTTTAATTCTTTGTATAGTCTAGATATTAGTTCTTTGTCTGAGGAGTAGCCAGTTTAAAAAAAGTTCCCATTCTGTGAGTTATCTAGTCTCTCTATTCATGGTTCTTTTTTTTCTATGCCTTTTTGCTTTTTAATATGACAAGATCCCAGTTGTTGATTTTTTGGTAATATTTCCTCTGCAATCAGGGCTTTGTTCATAAAGTCATTGTCTATACCTGTGTCTTCAAGAGTTCTACCTATTTTATCTTCCAGCAGATAGTGTTGCTGATTTAATATTTAGATCTTTGATCCATTTTTTATTTTAGTTTAGTGTATGATGAGACATATGGGTCTAGTTTTAATCTTTGGTATGCAGAAAGTCAGTTTTTCCAGGACCATTTATTAAAGAGGCTATCTTTTTTCCATTGAAGGTGTTTGGACCCTGTGCCATTAATAAGGTATATGATTATGTTTGGAGTTGTTTCTGCATCTTCTAATCTGTTCCATTGATCCTTGGGTCTGGTTTTGCTTGTTTTATTTATTTTTTTTTCCAGCACTATGCTCTTTTTATCATAGTAGCTTTGTAGCATAATTAAAGTTGGAGATTGTATTGCCCCTTCCCTTGCCTTTGTTGACCAGAATTAACTTTTGTTACTGTAGGTCTCTTCTGGTTCCAAAAGAATTTTAGGGTTGCTTTTTCTAGTTCTGAGAGGTAAGCTATTGATATTTTGATCAAGATTGCATTAAATCTGTATTACAGTTTTGGAAGTATGGGTTTTTTATGTAGGTTCTTCCTATCTAAGAACAAGGGTGTATTTCCATTTTCTAATAATCTCTTCAATCTCCTTTTTCAAGTACTGTACTTTTCAATGTAAAGCTCTCTTACTTCCTTCATTGGATTATTTCTTATTTCATTTTTCTTGATGTTATGGTAAAAGGCATTTTTCCATACTTTCTCTCTCAGTGAGTTTGTTACTCAGAATGCTATGGGAATGCTATTGATTTGGAATGTCCAGAAATGCTATTGATTTTTGAGTGTTGACTTTGTATACTGCTATGCTACCAAACTTGGTTGCTAAATCTGTAAGTCTTTTGGTGGAGTTTTGGGAGTCTTCTATGTAGAGTATCATGTCATCTGCAAGTAAGGATAATTTAACTTCTTCCTTTCCTATCCTTATTCCTTTTATTTCTTTCTCTTGTCTAATTGCTCTAGCTAATGCTTCCAGAACTATATTGAACAGGAGTGGAGATAGTGGGCATTCTTCTCTTGTTTGTGATTTTAGAATGGGGCCTCTCAATTTTGGACCATTTAATAGGATATTGGTTGTCAGCTTTTACCAGATTGAGATAAAGATCATTTATCCCAGTTTTCTGTAGAGTTTTTATCATAAATGGGTGTTGGACTTTGTCAAATGCTTTTTGATTTTTTTTTTTTGCATCTATTGAAATGGTCATGCGATTTTTGTCCTTGTTTCTGTTAGTGGTGTATTACATTTATAGATTGGTGTATATTGAACCATTCCTGAATCCCTGGGATGAATCTTACTTGTCATGCTGTATAATCTTCTTGATGATTTGCTGCATTCTGTTTGTTGGTACATTACTGAGAATTTTTCATCTATGTTCATTAAGGATATTGGCGTGCCCTGTCTTCACGTTGGTTGATTCTGCTGGGTATACTTTCAATAGAAGTCTTAATCTCCTTAATGTCTGCCCAAATCTGTTTCATGGAATCAAGTTCTTTTCTATACTGGGCATTCATAGTTTTCTATCACTTTCCTAAGTTTGTCTATTTTTTATCTGTATATACTCTAGATTCACTAGCCATGTCCTTCATTATGGTCATCATCTCTTTAGTTATCTGTGTAATTAACTCTGATTTGCCTTTTTTTTCCCCTAGAGGCTCATTCACCTGCTTTGATACTTCTGCTTCTACCATTTCAGGAAGTTCAGCTGGGTGGCTTTTGATTTCTTCTTCCTCAGTGTCCCCTGGATTTCCATTGGTCAAGCTGGAGGTCTGGGGTTGTAGCTTACTTCTGTGTTTTCTCATTCTCTATTTTTAAAAATGTGTTTCCTGCATTGATACTTGTAAATTGTTTATGGTAGTAGCCTTATTATTAGTTCAACAACCTCTTTAGGAAATGACTATTTTTCAGAAATGTCTGCTAGGCATAGCTGGCTTTTGGCTTTTGAGTCTGTCCCAAGAACCTACCTCTTCAATTTATTAGGGAGGAGCGATTACTGTCTATTTGGACTAGCACTCAGTTATTTGGTACTGGACTGTGGTATTATTTATGAACCTCAGACAATCTCAGTGTTGGAATACCAGGAAGAAAAACTGACCACAACTACATCACCTTGGTTAAAGTGGTACAATCAGTAATAACAATAGCATCAAGCACAGTCTAGACAGCGACAAACTGTGATAACTTTTCATTTGACACCTTTAACTATAGGTACAAGGTTTATAGTTATATCATGAAATATAAAACAAACCAGAAAACTACATATAGTAAATATCCATTCAATAGAGTAATTTTACACAAAGAGGAGAAAATTTAAAGGGGATAGGAGGAAAAAATAGACAAATTTTAAAAAATAGAAAGAGATTAGTAGTAAGTAAAAAGGACAAAAGATTACCCAAGCTTTGGAAAACTCTCTGTGATTTTAAGCCTGTGGCTGTCTTCTGGGGTCTACAGTTCTGTGGTGGTGTTCAGTTTACAGTATGACTCTGCTGTTACTGGTAGACAAAGGGGGCGGACATAGCCCAGTTACATGCTGGATAATTCCAGCAAGCCTGCAGTAAGAATAGGGCAGGATGCTGACTCTGGTACTTTCACAGAAGTGCAGGCTGATCTTGTACTTTCACATTCACAGAAGTTTAGGCCTCTGGCTGTGGGGTTAGGGTCTGACTTGTTCAGCGTATAACATTGTGGGTGTCTCTCGATGCCCTGACTTTCGCTCCCTGACCCTGGGCATCTCCTACAGTTGTCCTTCACCCAGTCATTATGGGATCTCAACACTGAGAGCACTGAGATGAAGTCAGCCCATCACTGCTCTAAATTCTGGGTTCAGCTGGCCCCTCCCTGAGTGGCATCTAGCCAAACACCCTTTCCAGGGTTCACACGGGTGCTCGGGCTGGACTCAGCCACCAGCTGTTGCTGTGCGCAGCATTCCCTGCTCCATCCCACTGGTGCGTTTCTCCTGGAGGCCTCTAGGGTCAGCACTCTCACTGCGTCTCTGTGGAGTCCCTCTTCCTTACACTGTGAGCCGGGACCAGGGAGAAAGTGCAGCTCGCCACCTCCATGTCCTGCGCTGTAGTCTGTCTCCTCACTTTCTCCGTGGGCGCCAATTTTCTTTCAGATCTTTCCTGGGTCCTGCAGATCCACCTCCCTCTGTTTCCTCTCCATACTGTTATTCTCCAGTGTCTGGATTCTGAAACTCAGAGAGGTTGATTTGTTTCTATTTACCCCTCTGTCATCTTCCTTGAGTCTTCATTTTAAATTTTTTACAAATTGCTAAAGGCCTCATGTGGGTTAGTGTGACATCACAGAGCCCCTAGGTGTTGCAGACAAAGCACAGTCCATGCCTGTGTGTAGTTTTTCCCTGAAGACCTCTACTGGGTGCCCCTGAGAAAGCTAGGGGTGGAGGGACAGGAGCAACATCTCCCGGCATAGTGAGAAAGCCATGAACCCACTGGCTCTGTGGAACACACCCCTACGTCTCTGGGGGAAAGGACAGTAAGGCTTGTCACCCTAGTAAATGAAAAACAAAAGACCTACACTCAAAACTCAAAGATAGTTTCTTAAAAAGCAGTAACTATAGCTAATAAATAATAGTCAAGATAAACTGAAATATTATAAAAAGTTAAACTGTATAAGAAGAAAAAATAACAAAGAACAAACAAAGCACAATAAAAATCAGGTAGCAATAATTTTAACATCAACTATATCTATAGTCATATCAGATGCAAATGGTCTGAACACTCTAATTAAAAGGCAGATTATCATCATGGGTTATAAGAAATATACAGACAAGTTTAAAGTAAAAGGATGAAATAAGATATACAATGTAAATACAAGTAGTAAGAAAACTGAAGTGGCTAAGCTAATATCAAAGTAGGCTTCAAAACAAGGACTAGGAGTAGATTTCATGGTGATAAACAAATAAATTCATCAAAACCTTGTAACAACCATGCATGTGTGTGCACCCATCACAGAGAATCAAACTACCCAAATAAAAGGCTGACAATGCCAAAAGAGAAAAAACACACAGATCCATAATACTACTGGAAGCTTTAACAGTTTTCTTTCAGTAATTAATAAAGCAAGTATGCAAAAAAGTAGTACAGATGTGTATGACATAAAAAACACAACCAAGCAACTTAACCTTAATATATATATTTCAATTATATACATATATAAAATTCAATTATATATATTTCAATTATACATATATTTCAATTACACACATACATTTCAATTATACATATACATAGATTCTCCTTCTCCAGAAAGAAAAATCACTTATTTCAAGAGCATGCAGAACATTCACTGAAATAGAAAGAGACATGCTGGGCCTTAGATAAGTCTCAAATTTAAAAGGATTGAAAACATTTAGAGTATGCTGTCTGTCGGCAAGATAATCAAATCAGAAATCAGTCCTCAAATATTTGGAAATTATACAAACATTTCTTAATCTTAGTTCATGAATCAAAGGAGAAATCCACAAATTTCTGCTTTTCTAAAGACACCATTAAGAAAACAGTGGCAAATCACAGGCTGGAAGGAAAAAAATTCTGATGCATATATCTGACAAAGCACCAGAATATATGGAGAATTCTTAAATTCAATTGCAAATAGACAAACAACCTCAGTAAAATTGGGCAAAAGATTTGAAAAACTTCATAATAAAAGATATTCAATGACCAATAAGCACTTGAAAATTTGTTCAATCTTACTAGTCATCAAGGGCATGTAAATTATAACTACATTGTGATTCACCATACTTCCACAAGAACAGCTAAAAAATGTTTTTAGATACTGAATATACCAAATACTAAAGAGACTGTGTAGCAACTAAACTTCCATTCATCACGGGTAGAAATACAAAACTATGCAACCATTTTGGAAAACAGTATGACAACCTTTTATACAATACCCACCCCCACATAATGCTTACAAACCATTCCTACGTATTTACTCAATTCTTCATCCACAGAAAGACTTGTACAAGAATATTCAATGAAGCTCCATTCATAAAGCCAGAAACTGGAAACAATCCACATGTCTATAGATACATGAATGGATAAACAAGTTGATCTGTTCTTCACCAGTACTACCAGTTTTTAATAATTACACTCACTTGTGTTAATTTCTTGCCTGGCAAGTACATTACTTTTTCATAGTTTTGTGTGTGTGTGTGTGTGTGTGTGTGTGTGTTGTGAATTCTTACATGATTTTTCTTTCAGATTAAACTTAGAATGATTTTTTCAATCCCCTTTGACCACTATACTTCCTGTACATCTTAAAGAGTAAATTTTCTGTGAGATTTACTCTTTCTAATCCTACATAAGCCATCATCTCATTTATGCAGGTGTACCTCAGAACAGAACTGCTTTTACTGGGCATTTTCTCCTCTGCACCCTAACCTCACTACCAGTATCCCACCTACGAAACCTTGATTTTTTTAATTTATAATATTTTATTCCAGAATGTGGAGCTTTGATGATCAAGGAATTTGCTGCAATTATAATAGCTAATCACATGCTCAGAGCTAGTTCTTCACAGACATGGGTAGAATTGGAAAGTGGGATTGTGTTACTCTAATAGAATGCAGTTCAGTTTAATCCCATAATCAGGTACTGCCCCAGCTATGGCATTCCTTTCTGGGAGGAGTCAGAGATGAAGAAGTCATGGATCTTGTTCTCAAGATCTTCCATTCCACAATGGTAGCAGCCACATAAACCCAAAAGCTTCATTAAAGGCACAATATTCTAAGGATACAGAGGCTGCCTGGGAACAAGGAAAGAGTTGCTATTTAGGAAAAAAAAGAAGAAGAAGAAGAAGGAGCAGCACAATAAGGAGAAATTTTAATGTTCTGCATGGAACTTATTTTATCTTTTCTAACAAACCCGGAGGCGTAGAAATTTGCTGAACCTGGTGCTTCCTGACAGCATCTTTTGCCTCATTGCTGCACGGTTTAGAGCATCTGGAGCTTGACTTTGCTTTGACCCCATATTTCTCCCATTACCTGTTTCTGTGGTGATTCCTTCTTAGCTAAGAATAGAACTTTCCAAAGAAATTTGATGGGGAAATTAATGCAGCAGTGAATGGTGGGACAGCTCACTGTTCAACATTTCATTGTTAATTATAAATTTGCTGTATGATTTCAGTTCCTAAGAAAGCTTAAATTTTGTTCTAATTAAAAGAGACAAGTGGTGTGTAGCAAAAGCAGCTGCTCCAGAGAAAACTTTTGTTCACAGTCAGTTCCAAATGGTGCACACAAATGCATTCCTTAATAACTGTTTCCATTTGATATGGGTGGGTTTGCAATACGTTCCCACGGAATAGAAAGGAAAATCATTTAATATCTCAACATCCATTGTGCTTCTTCGTTTTTTCAGTCCTACGAATAGTCACGCAGGATAACCCAGCTAAAATCAGCTTTTAAAATGTAAGGGTGAAAAGAAGCAGGGAGCAAGGACAGAGGAAAAAATGAAAAGGAAGGGATACAAAAATGAAAGTACAAAGCAGACAAAAGTTACAGAGGGCGGACTACTGGAGGGGTCCAGAATGAAAAGAAAAACACAGCTTCCTACTGTGTTTATCACGTCCTCCCTGGACTAGCAGTGAAGTGTAAGTTACCGTGTTACAGCAAGATGATGCATGGAATGGGTCTCAGAGTTGTATTGTTCTGGAATAGTTCTTGACTTTCAGTCTTTTGCAGATGCTAAGGCATTGGACAAACTATTCAGCAAGGCTTAGATTCCCTGTTGGTAGAATGGAGGACATGATACAGACATTTCTCACTTAACAAGCCAGCTATGGTACTGCAGCTAGGCCATTAAATGAATTGGTTGCTAAATGAGGAATTGTATGTTGTATGTGCACGACAATATTCAGAAGTGGTCAAAAGAAACTCTAACTTGATGACTTTGCTTTTATTTGCATAATAACTCTTACATGCAGTACTGTCACGTATAACAAAACCAAAAACTACAGTGCAGTACAGTTGTAGCAGAAGATGCACACAGCACCACCCCCAAGACCAGTATATTTCAATTTGTTAGTTGCCCAGGTAATAGGTCTGGTTACAGTTCCTGTTACTTTTGTTTCTTAGAACTGGTTGGTCACAGTGATGCACAGCTGGTCACTACAATGCATACTGTAAGAACCAATCCCCAATTGACAAGCCACTCGGGTTCTGTACTTCCTGCTTGCTTATCCCATACAACCCCTACACCACTGGAGATTAGGGCCTGATATTTTGGGAATAATCCTGATCAGTGTCTGTCCAATGTTAAATAAATCTGCCTCCAAAACCTGGGTGTCATTTCAGTGCTTCTGTCTGCCATTGCACAACCAGAAAAAATTACAGCACTGTACTGTAGAGGAAGCCACCATTAGACCATTAAATCACAATGTTTCTCACATTGCTGTGTCATTAAGTCTGAATGTGGGTCTTAACTCTGAACATCGTGCAGTGGTCATAAGTCTGAACAATCATTAAACTGATAAGTTGTTAAATGAGGAATATCTATAACCCACTGTATAATATGACATGAGAGAAAAAAATAAGAACTATGATATGATATCACATCATACCCATCAGATAATCAAAAATGCTAAAATCTGATAATAAGTATTATTATGGAAGTCAGGAAATACTGCTAAAGTCAGGAAATGGACTGCTAAAGAAGAAACCAATTTAACTATGGTGGCGCACACCTTTAATCCCAGCATTCAGGAGGCTGAGGTAGGAGGAGCACTGTGAGTTCGAGACCGGCTTGGGCTACAACACGAGCGCAAGGCTGGCCTGAGCTACGTAGTGTGACCCTGCCTCAAAAAAAACTAGGGCTGGGAGTTTGGCTCAATGGCTTATGTGCCTGTCTGGCAGGCACAAAGTTGTGAGTTCGATCCCTGGTGCTGCAGAAAAGGAAAAAAAAAAAAAGGTTAGAAATGTACAACCTCTGATCAGTCATGCCTCTCCCATGGATCTGCCTTAGAAAAATTTGCACATGTGAACAGAGACACACACCAGAATGTTTACTCTGTGTTGTTTGTAGTGGTCAAAAATTTAAAATAGCTTTCAACAGAAAAATGAACAAATCACAGAATATTGACATAATAGTGAAAAAGATTGTTCTTGAGACACATTTATCAATATAAGTAACTCTCCTACACATATTAAGGATTTTTAAGTATCTGGTTTCAGAATATTAAGGATCACAATGTGACTGGAATCACGATGGAACTGGAAGAAGGCTAAACTTCACTCTGAGAGCCTCAATGAGAAGGCAGATAAGATAACTAATACTCTGAACATGCTTCATTGTACAGAAGATGAGTGCTTTGTACTAGGATGAGACCTTTAATCTAAATGCATGAAAATCAATGTGTGATGTGGGGGAGGAAGAGTGAGCTCCAAAGAGGTAGAATGTAGTGTTGGTCCTTTTCGCCTGCCAAGCATTCCTGTCCTTTTATTTGTTAATCATAATTTTTGTCCCTTTCAGTCATAATTCCCCATAAATCCCCATCTCTGACCAGAGGTTGGGCACAGAATCAAGTCTAGGTAAATCAGACACCCTCTCTCCTGAGAATTTAAATGTTGGGTGAAACATTTAAAAAGAAAAAAGAAAGAAAAGAACAGTGATGCAGTATCCCCAAAAAGCCCAACACTGATCTAGTTGCAGATTGATTACACTGGGCCCTTTCCTTCATGGAAGAGGTAGGAATTTAAAATCACTGTTGTTGACACTTATTCCAGATGTAGATTTGCAGTCTCTCCCTGGTATGTTGCTGCTAGCAAAGCCATCCATGGTCACTAAATGGTTTATTCACCTTTACACTATCCCATGACATACTGTTTCTGGCCAATGAGCTCCATTTACAAAGGTAGGAACCAGTGGCAATCACCATTTATATAGAATATGTTGGTGGCAGTTAATTTTAAATTATAAAATATAAATTGCACAGTACTGACATGAATGCACAGAGCTAGACAGAACTGAATCTGGAAATGCAGCAGCAACTGACAAACCCCGACCCGTCTACCTTTGGGAAGGAACAATTACACTTTCAGGTCCAGTGTATATAAAAAAATAGTAACATTATATAGGAAAGAGAATTTTCTTTTTTTTTTCTTTTTTTTTTTAGAAATAAGCATGTGGAATAAGGTGTGCTTTGATGTGGGCAGCCAGTCGGGTGGGCTGCAGTGGGACTGTGTCAGTATTTTCCACTGTTTACTATTCCAGATCCCCTTCCTGGTGAGTCAGTGAGAACTACATGACCAGAGTGGCCTAGATGAGAATAACCAGGCACAGAAACTAAATTTTTTAAAAAATTTTTACAGCACTAGGGTTGAACCCAGGACCTTACACATGCTAGGCAGCCATTCTACTATCAAGATATGTCCTCAGCCATTTTCATTTTTATTTTTACTTTTTAAATAGAGTCTTGATAAGGTGCTCAGGCCACCCTTGAACTTGAAATCCTCCTTAGTAGCTGGGATGACAAACGCATACCACTATACTTGGCTAAAATTTTTAAATTTTAGATGCATGGCTAGGAACGCAAAGAAATGAAGCAGTGGAAATGTTTTTCCAATGTCAGTCACAAAATTTTGCTTTAACAGTAAGGGACAGCAAAAGTTTTGCTGAAAAGAAACTGCTTACCTTAATTGTGCTGAGGCTCCTACTATGAGGACTTCAACTCATCTTTCCCGGGATTCATATATGTTATTTCCCAAAAAAAGGCTGTGACTACATCTGGTAAAAACAGAAAACAAAAACAAAAACAAACCCATTTCATTGAAGAATACTAATTGAGCAACATAGGTCCCAATTTTTTTTGTAGATGGAGTCATAATTTTTATCCTGTTCTTGACTCTGCAGGAGGCCTTTGGCATAATCATGCCAACTGGACCCAGAATTTAAGCTACAGTGGACTCTTTTAGTCCTCCTGATGTTCAGCCCCTCTGAAGCCCACTCCCTCAGTTCTGGCTTTAAGCATCTAGGTATATGCCCTTTCTTATTTCTCTATTAATATATGCAATCTGCTGCTTGGCACATTTTTTGGAAAGTGGTTCCCAGTCACACTCTATGGTTGCTTAAGCATCATAGCTTCTCTAGAGCAGTCAACGAGGAAACAGTAATGATACTGGGATAGAATCAGAGGCTCATTGTTTATCTTGGGTAAAATATTGTTTCCCCACCCCAAACCCAAGCCCATATCACATTAAGATTTGGCTGTCAGGATGTCACACATGTTATAAACAGTTTTTCCCCCAGTATGATAACACTGATTGTGTGGGATCATAATCATCACCACAGCCCATGACCAAAGAATTGGGAGCTGAGCAAGGTAGTAATTTTGTATCCTTTACAAACTGGGAAGGTAGGTTCTTGGGATGGCTATAAAAAGCCACCTAGGGACCCCTCCCACACCCAAAGGACCTTGGTG
>RJWM01050131.1:0-10867 GCA_004363535.1 Dasyprocta punctata
CCCGCGGGGAGCCCCTCTCGTTCTCCTCCAAGGTCCCAGGTCAGGACCCCGGAAGGCAGTCCGTGTTTAGTCCTGATCCGTGCCTGTGCCGCTCAGGCCGGGCGGGGGCCCCTCGAGGAGCCCCTCTCGTTCTCCTCCAAGGTCCCAGGTCAGGACCCCGGAAGGCAGTCCATGTTTTCGAAAATGAGTTTTAAATAGAAATAAAATTTGAAGGAACATTATAGGTAAAATTTAGGTTAGTTATTGCAAAGCACTCTCTAGACCCATATCACTAAAGGTACCAACAAGTCTGATATCCAAATTGTGCTTGTCAATTTTAAACTATGACACTTGTTGACTATGGTAAGAAGTCCCCTTGAAGACAATTAATGAAGATTTAGAATTTTTTCATGCTTACACAATGGTTTGCTGTTCTCTTGCCTTTCAGTGCATAGTTATATGAATATGTTAGAAAGTCAAGCATTTTATTTCTACTAGGTGAATATTGCTTGATAACAGAAAATATGCCTAGTTTAATTAACAATATCTCACACCACTGCACATGGAGTCATATCCAGTAAATATCTGCTAAGAAATAGTTTTAAAGTTCAGTCAATTGTGAGAAAATGCATGTATCTTGAGACCATCATGTTAAGTGAAGTAAATCAGACATGAGTTTAAATATCACATTGTTTTTGTATGTGAGAAAAATAAAAGTATAAATAAAGAGCAAAATAAAAGATAGAAAATTGTAAGTAGGAAGATCGCTCTCTCTCCAAGGTGAAGGTAATCAAGAGAAGTAAGGAGAGGTGAGGGAGGGGAATGACAGAGGATAGAAAAAGGAATTAAGATGTGTCATGTACATATACCAACTACACAGAAGGAATGTAAATAATCTGTCCTAAAAATATGTGCAAATGAAGGGATCATAAATGGGAGGAAGGGGGAAGAAGAAAAGGGAACGGGAGTGAAAAAAGTAATTAAATTATATTATGTACATGTACCAACTACCCACAAGGAGTGCAAATAATATGTTCCACAAATATGAACTAATAAGAATAAATTTTAAAATGACAAAAATATCACATCACAGAAGAAGCATTTTAAGTTTCAAAGCTTTTAAAATACGATAACACAAACGTTTAATATCACTTTAAAATGTACAAAAATCCTACTTAAGTAAATACTTCCATAACATTTAGCAACATTTCATATAAATCTGCAGGAAAAAGGCAAAGATAGAAAAGCATGTGTGGATCAAAAGGATACAGAAGCAGAGATAGCAGATGATAAAGAATAATGAATTTAGAAAAGAAACATATCACAGAAACAATCACAGATTATAAGATTTAGGAGAAAAGATGGAAACCAGAAATTGAAAGAGTGAAAATATAAATAATAGAGGATGCACAAAAAGGGAAAAATCATGGAGAGAAACAAAATCTGAGAAAAGAGACATAAAGGGAAAGAGAAATGATTATGGATCAGATCACAGAACAATAGGCATATTTAAAACCATCTCACTGAATGTAAATGCAAATAATTTCATGCTGAAGGAAACAACTATTAAAGGTAGTAGGTAGAAAAGAAAAAAATAAAAGAATTTGATATTCCACAAAACCACTCATAGTTTTGTATGCCAAACTGGCCACCTCAGTATTGTCTTACTGATTTCAAAGACAATGCCAGATCCAGAACTGAGAATGACAGATTAGATGCTGACAAAAAAATTGCTTCAGATGAAAATCTTTGCTTATGGATTCATAAACAAGAAAATGAAGGTCCAAGTTACAGGAAAACTGATGGGAATTCTTTTTATTTGTCTATTGGAATCTACTGGAGTACCAAAGCTGGGCTTTAGTGTCACATTGGCAGTGAAAGTCCATCAGGTCACCAAATTTCTTAAGGAAAGTATTTTTTTGTCTCTGACAGGAGGAATTGTTGTCCCAAGAGTATGGTATCAATCACAGTTGTATTTTTTTTTGTCTTCTCACTGTTTCAATCAACATGCAGTCATATAGAACCAAAGAGAGAATAGTAAAAGAAATCCTGGGTACCTAGAGAAAAGCAGAAACATCAGATTGTCAGAGATGAAGTTACATTCTAAAGCTACTGTGATAAAAACAGCATGGTATTGGCACAAAAACACAAAATAGATAAAACTCTTGAAGACATAGGTAGGCAAAGTCTTTCTGAACAATACCCTAGTTGCATAATGAATGATATCAAGAAATCTCACCTACTACACTATTTTGCTTGCACTTGGTTCTGCTTCCCAGGCCTGTCCAGTTTGTTCCTCAGACAGTCAAATAAATCATTATTCCAAAGAACCAACTATCGGACACCACCTAGCCAATCCTCCAGCTCTGAAATATGCCAGACATTCTTGGCCTCTGATTAGAGGAATAAGTGAATGAGTAGAAATAAGCACTGCTGATCGGAAAATGATTTTTAAAATGTAAGCGAGGAGGCATCATTTTCACTTTTCCCAGGAGGGCACTCAAAGAGAGACAAGTTGATTTGTCTTTCTCTTACACAGGTGACAGGAAGGGTGTTCTATAAAGACAAAGTTATCTGACACATATAGTGCTTAATTCTGGGTATTAACTAAATATTAAAAATATACAACTGAAGTATTTTCTGTTGTAGTTTAAGGTTTTCTGGATTACAGTATTAAGAACATTATATTCCCTTGGGACACCTAAAGAATTTTTTAGTTAAAGATCTTAAATAAATTATTTTGGATATTTACTCTAAATTGCATTTGGTTATTTCAAATTGTAAATTAAGAAAAATGCTTTTAGATCTTCATGTAATTCTATCTTGATTTTCCTTGGAATAAACCTCCATGGCATAAAAAAATTAATAATATCAATAATCCACAAGTGTTACCAAATTAAAAACCATCTACACAGCAAAGAAAACCACTAAAAGAATGAAGAGAAAACCTACAGATTGGGGAAAAATTGCCATCTATTTCTCATACAAAAGACTGATATATAGAATATATAAAAATCTCAAAAAATTAGACACCTCAAATTTAAAGATTCAATTAAAAATGAGCATCTGAATTGAATAGACACTTCTCAGAAGAAATACAAACTGCCAATAAACACATGAAAAAAATGTTTAACATCTGACCATTTGAGAAATGCAAATTAAACTCAACTGAGTTTCCATCTCACTCTAAATAGAATGACTACCATCAAGAAAAAAACTAATATCAAATGCTGGCAAGAATGTGAGGAGAAAGGAACCCTACTCATTGTTGGTAGAATTGTAAACTGATACAACCACCATGGAAATCAGTATGGAGATTCCTCAAAAAATGAAAGTAGAAATTCTATTTGACTTAGCTATTCCCATTCTAGATATCTTCTCGAATATGTTAGAAACATCATACCACAGTATGTACACATGCCCAGGTTTATAGTAATTCATAGTAGTTAACTATTTGAAACAGCATAGATGCCCACCAACAGATGAATGAATTATTTATACACAGTGAAGTATTACTTTGCCAAAAAAGGATGAAATTCAGTTTTTTGTAGGAAAATGAATGCAACTTGAGACTACAATATTAAATGAAATAGCTCAGACACACAACCTTAACTATCACATGGTTTCTCTTATATAAAAATCTCAATATATAACACAAAATAAAAGACAGATAATAGGAAAAAAAAAGAAAAAAACTGTATCGTATTCCAGTACAGGCAATGTATAAAAGTACATCTCAACTTAATATGACTGTCTTACATATTTTATACGTGCTTTGGTCTATTAGTCTGGTTTTTAATCTGCATACCTGATAATTAACTTTACAAATTCATATAAATGACTGAATCTGTTTTCCTTTTTTTTGAACAGGGATCGAAATCACAACCTCGAACTTGCCAGGCAGGTGCTTATGCCACACAGCTAAATCCCCAGCTAAATGAATGAATCTGATTTTTTAAAAAAACACCAAAAGGGGATGGAGAGAGTGCAGAAAAAGAAGGGATTTTGAATTTGTTATGTATATGTAGCAGTCCCTTATTGTGAATGTAAATATGTACTGCAAGCAGTACAGAAAGACAAACTAAAGGAACTCTAAATAGGTAAAATTTTAAAGTCATAGGTATAGGCAAATACATTCTGAGCATAATCTCTGTTGCACAGGACAACATTCCGAGAATCAACAAATAAAATCATATCCAAATTCTGCACAAAAAAGAAATAGAAAACAGTGAAAAGTCAACCTACAGAATGGGAAAAAAAGTTTCCAGGCATTCTTCAGAGGAATTAAGTTTGGAATATGTAAAGAACTCAAAAACTAGGCTCTCCCAAGACAAAAAAAAGGGGGGCAAGTAAAATGAGCAGACACTCCACAGAAGAAGTGCAAATGGCGATAAATACATGAAGAAATGCTCAATCTCACTGGCCGTTAAGGAAATAGAAATTAAATCAACACTGAGATTCTATCTTACCACAGCAAGAGTGGCTATTTTCAATAAATCAATTAATGACAAACACTGGAGGGGCTGAGATGAAATAGGAACACTTCTACACAGTGGTGAGAACATATACTAGTAGAAACACAATGAAAATCAGCATGGAGATTTCTCAGAAACCAGAAAGTAGAAATTCTATTCGAGATAAATATTCCTCTTCTTGGTATGTTTCCAAGAGTTAAAATCATCATATTATAGTGATACAAGCATACCTATGTTTATACCCTCATAATTCATAATAGCTTAATATCATAAGTAGCTTTACATCCACCAACAGATGTGTGGATAAATACAAAGTATTTGCACACCATGAAGTACACTGCACAATAAACAAAGAAAAATTTGAGTCATTTGTTGTCAAATGGATGCACCAAGACCACAATGTTAAGTGAAATAAATCATACACACAAGTTTAAATATCACACGGATGCTTCTACATAAGAAACCCAACTTATAAAGAATAAAATAGAGACCACTGGGAGGAGCTTACCTAAAAAGGATTGCCAGATGTCAATCTGGGCGGGGAAGGTGGCATAGATCAACTGAAAAAACAAGACCAAGAACCCTCCCGAGAAGGAAGAGAAGAGTGATGTCAGAGCCTAAATTTAAGGGCAAGGTGAACAAGAAATCAAACAGGGCCAAGACCTCCCTGACATGGATGAAAACATCTACCTGGGTGTTCCCACTCGCGCTAGTGACCCAAAGAGATGGGATGAGGCAGCGGGGTTTGGCCTGTGACACCGACAGGATGACAGATTTCAGCAAAGTGCTTCAAGTAGGAGTGCATCCTCTGTACCCCATGGAAGTCCAGCCCCATGCGTACCACTCCAGAAACGCCAGGACAATAGGGGCTACAAGAGAAACACTGCCAAGGTGGGCAGGAAGAGATCTACCTGAGGCCGTGGAAGCACAGCCCCACGGAAGATGATCCAAGAGTCCCACTGCTGTAGAGGACCCAAATCTCTGCATCATCTGAGAGACTACCGGTGACCTGTGTACCACAACTGAGTTAGTCTCGAAATTGTACACCAACACTTTCCAGTGATGGTGGCAATAAAAGCTACCTCCATGAACCTGAAGAAAAAGAATAAAATAAAATATAGGTGATAGGAAATAAGGAGAAAGAACTTCATTGAACGGTAAAAGAATCTAGGAATAGAGGAGTAGGTAAGGAAAGGAAGGGTAGGAGATAAAAATGGAATTAAGAGCCAGTCGTGGTGGCGCACATCTCTCTGTAATCCCAGCACTTGGGAGGCTGAGGCAGGAGGATCAGTGCAAGTTCGAGACCAGTGTGAGCTACAATTTCAGCTCAAGGCCAGCCTGAAATGCATAGTGAGACCCTGTCTCAAAAAGACAAAACAAAAAAATGGAATTAAGATACTTCATGTACAGATACCAACTACACACAAGAGTTGTAAACATTGGACAGTGCAAACATTTACAAGAAAATAAATGAAATCAATTAATAGGTAGATAAGGAGAAGGAAGGAAGGGAAAGGGTATGAATGAAAGAAATATATTGTATTATGTGCAAATTCCAACAACCCACAATCAATAAAAACATTATGTGCTACAATCTAGTACTAATAAAAGTCAAATAAAAATTTAAGTGAGAAATAAAATAATCTAAATATAAATGTTTATATATTGAATCAATAGTAGAATGCAAATGACAGAGGAGTCAGTGTGATTAAAGATAGATCAATAAAACATATCCAATCTGAAAAATAACAAAAAAAGACACCTGGAGACTTGTGTGACTATATCAAAAACACTAATATTCATATTATTATAATATATTCATTAAATATATATAATCTGAATATAACAATTTAAAGACAGACTTTGATAAAGTGAGTTTTTACAATATCAAAATATATAGTGTTCAGGAAACATACCTTGTTGCCAGATGTGATGGTGTGCTCCTAAAACTCCGGCACTCTAAGTGGCACAGGAAAGAGAAATAAAGTATAAGCCCTGGGCAACTTGGTAAAACTCTGTATCAAATAAAAACAATGACTGGCTAGGGATGTATGCGACTCAGTGTGAGGGTCACAGGTCAGCTTGAAAGAAAGAAAGAAGAGAGAGAGAGAGAGAAAGAAACAGAGAGAGAGAGAGAGAGAGAGGGAGGGAGGGAAGAGGGAGGGAGATACAGACCCACTCTGCTATGACATAAACACTATATAAAATTTTACTTAAAATTTATTAGTACATATTTGCCATACATAGTGATAACATTCAAAGTAGAGACTCTGTACTCGTACATGGCTCAGTTCTATTTTTTCCATTTCCCTCCCCTCTCTTCAAGACTTCCATGTCCATTTATAAAAGTTTTGTTTCCACTTCTTCTTCTCTCTCATTTTAATTCCTTTTCTCTTCATTTCCTTCCCCCTTCCCCCTTCCTTGTTCCTTTTCCCATTTGAACTTGTTCTTCCTACTTCACAACATAGATACTTTAAAGATCTAAGAACTACATATATTTGCCATACAAACTCTAATTCAAAGAAAATTTGAATAACTTTATTAATAGTATCAGATTTAGTGGATTTCAGAGCAAGGAAAAGTACCACATATAATGAGAAAAATTACATAGAGATAAAGGCTTAAATTCATCAATAAAATTTATCATAATAATCCTGAATGCATATGCACTTAATAGGATTTTAGAATATATGAAACAAATCTTGTTACAGCTTCTGTTATTCTGCTTTCCAATTTCCTACCGTATTTTTGAGATAGTCAACTTTTAAATAAAAAAGAGCAATTTCAATCACAGTTTTAAAAGTTTCATTTTGCAATTAATAGGCTCCTCTGCTTTGGGGCCTACAGAAGGGCAATACATCATAGCAGAATGAAGCAGAAGACCAAAGCTACTCACCTTGTGGTTGGAAGAGAAAGACGGTAATACAATTTCCAAGTTTCCTTTGAAGGCATGGGCCAAAAAGCCTGACTTCCCATAAGGGTGTATTTTTCAAATTTTGCACCAACTAGCAAAAATACCAAGCTGGGATCAAACTTTTAATACCTGGACTTCTCTGGGACGTTCCAGATCCAAATTATAACATAATTGAAAAAAAAAGAAATGGAAAGTAGAGAAAAAATATGTGGATAGTGGAAGAAATAACATCCACCTCAGTGGTTTGCAAATCTTCTACAAGAAAAACAGCAAAGATATTGAGGAACTCAACATCATCATCATTAGGAAATAATTAACATTCATAAAACTTTTTATCCAACAACAGAATACAAATTCTGTTTAAATTCTCAGGGGATATTCACAAGATAGACTATATCTTGGATCATAAAACAACCCTTGATGAATATAAAATAATTTGAATCATACACAGTGTATTTTATAACCATATGGAATTAAACTAGATGTTACAAATTGAATAATAGATTATAAGCCTGTTAATACTTTGTGATTACTAATAATTTGAATGGATTGAGAGACACCAAAGTGATTATTGAAGCATACCTCTCAGTGTGTTTTTAGGAATGCTTTCAGAGATGATTTTCATGTTGGCCAGCAAATGGTGGGAGGAAATCTGCCTTAATTATGGATGGTACCTTCCAAAAGGCTTGCAACCAGGTGGAACAGAAAAGGAAGAAAAAAAGAAGTTTGTGCTTGCAAGCTTGAATCAGGATATGCAAGCTCATCTTTTGCTACTGACATCAGCTGTGGACATCAAACTCTTATCTTCTTCAGCCTTTTAATGTGAATCCAAACCACTGACTCTCCAAAGATTTTGAAAGGCTTCAACCTTGAAATGGGCCAGCAATTTTGTGTCTCTTATGAGATTTTCAATTTCTGAGACTTTGTCACTATTGGATCATCTCTCTTCCAGGATGTAGATGCCTCTTCAGCAATATCTTGATAGTTCTGTGTCACTATAGTAAATCATTTTATAATTATGTATAAGCATATATAGAAAATTTCTATTGATTCCGTTCTCCTAGAGTACACAAGCAAATACACATAAGGAAATTAATTTATTTCTAATTCATGTGCATATGTGGAAGTTCCAAGGAGATTACATATTATACTAACTAACAATAAAAATAGAAGAAATACTTATTATAGACTCATTTGAGGTTAAAAAAAGAATTGCATGAATAATTGTATGCATATGAATCAAGCACTTTAGATTTACTAGACCAATTCTCTGAAGGTAGATATTTATTTAAGAATAAACAGATAAATGAAACCATCGTATGTATATTAAAAATTGAATTATAGTTGAAATCTTTCCCAAATAAAAAATATCACATTTAAATTATTTCACTGACAAATTCTACTAAATACTGAATGGAGAAGTAATGCTGAATCTATACAAGTTTTTCAACTAACAAAAGAGAAGAAATATTTTTATAATTTATTTCATGTCTTTATTAACCTGAGAGTGAAACTAATTAACTTATAAGTAAAAATATTAATGGATCAACATGTCTCATGAATATACATGTGGAAATGCACAATAAAATATAAGCAAACATAATATAGAATATTTACAAAAATAATACAAAAACTGAGGTATCTGCTGGAAATATAATTCTGATTTAATATTAAAAATCAATGTAACCATTATATTGATCAATGAAATACATTAGAAAGTATATCAATTAGCCAACATAAAAGTTTCCAAGTCATTATTGACAAGATAAGGCTACAATTCACTAGAGAATGATTTCAAGAAGTAAGTTAAAATAATTAGATACTCATATATAAGTGAAATTTGGCTTTAATATCTCTCTCATCTAAAAGTTAAATCAAGTTAAACATAACTAATAGTATATCAATTTAAACCATGAAATTCTGTAAAAGTATGAAGAAGAACATATATGTATGATGTTAAACAGAGGGTCTTTAGATATATTTTTATAGGAGAAACTAGATGATATATCACATGAAGAATTCTGAATATTCCTTCACACTATGCTTTATAGACTAGAACTTTTAGGTGCCTCAGTATCCTACAATTGGTAGCTTGCCTATTATATCTATTCCTGTTGGAACAAAAGTAGGTGGAGTTCAAATTGGTCACAGCTGCACTAAAACCTTATGGTTCATTTTGTAAAGTACAGATTTATAGGTAGGAGGGTGTCTTAGTTACTTTTTACTCACTGTTAAGACAGAATATCCGACACCCAAAATTAGGGAAGGAAAAGTTTATTTCTTACAGTTCTCGGGAGTTTCAGTCCATACTCAGTTGGCTCCAAGGCAACATGGCTTGGGGGGCAGCCATTGATGGCCACCGCAACAGCAAGGCATTAACCTGGCGAGAGAAAGAACATGTCTTCCCCCTGCCCTTACACTGCATGCCAGCTTTACCCCTGGGCAGGTGCAGCACTCACATTGCCAATTCCAGCACTAGACAACAAACAAATCATGAACACCAAACTCAGCTGCCACTCATGCCATGATTATGTGAGACTTGGCAGGGCCATACCCATACCATTCCACCCCTGGTCCCCCAAGGATTCATGTACATCCTTTACACAAAAGACATTTAGTCTATCTCAAAGAGTAGCTGAAGTCCTAATAGTTTCAGCATTACTGAAAAGTCCAAATCTCAAATCTCTGAGATCTATGGCAAACTCTTATTGGTAACTCCCTGTACAAATGAAAACAAGTTAAACACTTCCAAAATGCAAAGGCACAAGATAAACATTACCATTCCAAAAGTTACAAACAGGGGAATACAAAGCATTGGAACCAAAGCAAGTCCAAAATCCAGCAGGGAAAACATTAAGTCCTGGAGTTCCCTGCTCAGCATCTGAAGCAGTTTGCTTGCAAGTTCCAAAAAGCTTGAGTGATTCTACCCCTGCAGCACTTCCAGGAGTTTTAACTACCATAACTTCTCTTAAACCCACTCGGCTTGGTTTTTGTTGTTTTCCTTAAATGATCCACATTCCTGACTTTTCCAAACTTCTGGGTTTTCCATTGTACCCCTGGCTTTACCCTTACTTCTTTACATATTGCCCTCTACAGATAGGGTTGAAGCTGCCTTACCCTTAGAAGTTGTCCGTTTCCCTTGTACTTAAAACCAGTGCTGCATAGATGCCACCAAGGTCCACTGCCAGCTGGAGCAGTAGCCAGGCTTTTCCCTCTCTTGGCTGTAGGTGTCAAGTGCCTGGATTGCTGAGCTCTCTAAAGCAGATTGTGAGGAAAGCCTTCTCTATGCTGCCACCATTCTGGAATCTGGTGTGGCCACCAGCATTTTGGAACCTCCTGTGGCCTCCATCACCACTCTGGAACATGGCACTCTGGGGTTTTTTCCTCTGAGCAAACTGTTTCATTTTTGCCTGCTTGAGGCTGCAAAAGATGGAGACCCTCTGCTTTCCAAGGTGACCTCAGGCCATCTTTTTTATTCCTTTATTCTTTCTCAGCAATC
>RJWM01050132.1:0-10867 GCA_004363535.1 Dasyprocta punctata
GGTAGGTGGAGCGTTGTGAGTTCGAGGCCGGCTTGGGCTACAACGCGAGCGCAAGGCCGGCCTGAGCTACATAGTGCGACCCTGCCTCAAAAAACCAGGGCTGGGGAGTTTGGCTCAGCGGCTTAAGCGCCTGCCCTGGCAAGCACAAGGTTGTGAGTTCAATCTCCGGTGCCGCAAAAAAAAAAATAAAATAAGAATTTTGAGTGACAAGTAGTTGTCTCAGGTTCATCTTCAGTTTTTGTTTTTTGCGGTACCGGGGATCAAACTCACAACCTTGCACCTGCCAGACAGGTGCTTAAGCCACTGAGCCAAACTCCCAGCCCTAGTTTTTTTTGAGGGAGGGTCCCACTATGTAGCTCAGACCAGCCTTGCGCTAACATTGTAGCCCAAGCCGGCCTGGAACTCACAACGCTCCTCCTGCCTCAGCCTCCGGAGTGCTGGGATTAAAGGCGTGCGCCACCAAAGATTTCATTTTTAATGCGAAATATTTATTTGAAAACAATAGAGCAGTCATAACAAAAAAGATAATCATATAGCAGGTTTCTCTTGATTCATTGAGGCAAACGTTTTGTGCTAATTTATTGGATAATGTTTCATGTCTATAGTTTTTATCCTAAATAATTTCTGGGAATATAATAGTACTCTCTTATTGGCTGGTTGTGAAATTGTTTTGTTTTGGTTTCTTACTTTTTCTTTTGTTTAAAATTTAAAAAAAAGAAAAGAAAATACTGGAGCAGGGTGTGGTGAGTCACATCTATAATCCCATCACAAAGGACACTGAGGGAGGAGGATCACTGTGAGTTCAGGGCAGCCTGGGGCCACATAGTGATTTCAAAACCAGTCTGAACTACATATTGAGACTTTGTTTCAAAGCAACAAAAGAAAATACTGAAGCAAAAACTAGCAGAATTACCCCTAAACTCAACAACACACTCCCTGTACTGGGGATTGAGCCCAGGGCCTTTGCACTGAGGTACATCCTCACCACTTGTTTTAAATTTACTTTTTGTGGCCAGGTGTGGTGGCGCACGCCTTTAACCCCAGCACTCGGGAGGCTGAGGTAGGAGGAGCATTGTGAGTTCAAGGCCGGCTTGGGCTACAATTCGAGCACAAGGCTGACCTGAGCTATGTAGTGCGACCCTGCCTCAAAAAAACCAGGGCTGGGAGTTTAGCTCAGTGACTTAAGCATCTGTCTGCCAGGCTCCAGGTTGTGAGTTCAATCCCTGGTGCCGCAAAAAAAAATAAATAAATAAATTTGTGTGTATGTATGTATTTTGAGACAGGGTCTCAATATGCGGTTCTGACTGACGTCAAACTCATGGGAATCCTCCTGCCTCAGCTGCCTGAGTGCTGAAATTGCAGGTATGTACCACCATGCCTGGCTTTCCACCACTTTGGGTTTTTTTTTTTGGTTTTTTGTTTTTGTTTTTGTTTTTTGGGTTTTTTTTGTTTTTTTGAGACAGTGATGAGGATGACTTTTCTGTACAGTATTTTGCTTTGTATGTCACCACCTAGTGGTGTAATTAGACTTTATAAAAGTATATAATCTGAAATTTTTGTTTCTCAGGTTTCCAATATATGTGAAGTATCTTAACATTCTGCTTGCTATCATTGAATACAGGTTTTTGATGTGTCAGATTTTGTTTTATTGTTTTTGTTTTTGTGTGTGGGTTGGATTTTGAAAAAGGATCTCACTTTGTAGTCCAGGCTAGCCTTGAACTCTTTATATAGTCCAGGCTAGCATCAAATTGTTGATCCTCCTGACTTAGCCTCCCAAGACCTGGGGTCACAGACATGTACCACCATGCCCAGTCAAACATAGGTGTGTTTTTGTTTTTGTTTTTGTTTCTTTTTTTGGCTGGGGTGGGGGGGATTACTGAGGGTTGAACCTAGGGCCATTGCACTGAGCTACTTCCCCAGATGTGTTTTTATTGCAGAAAAACCCAATATCTTTTTTTTTTTTTTTTTTTTTTTTTGCAGCAACGGGGATTAAACTCACAACCTCGCGCCTGCCAAGGCAGGCGCTTAAGGCACTGAGCCAAACTCCCGGCCCTGGTTTTTCGAGGCAGGGTCGCACTGTGTAGCTCAGGCCGGCCTTGTGCTCGCGTTGTAGCCCAAGCCGGCCTCGAACTCAAAACGCTCCGCCTACCTCAGCCTCCCGAGTGCTGGGATTAAAGGCGTGTGCCACCACGCCCGGCTGAAAAACCCAATATCAAACCAGATGGACAACTGCACCAAGGAATCTAGAAGGCAACATTTATTATGCCAACAGGCCAGTGGGATGAAGTCGAAATCACTAGCAGTGACTGAGAGTAAAACAGAAACTTTCATACATTTTGTAAGCAGGAAGTACAAAAGCTGACAGCAAATTATTACATGATTGGTTATATATATTCAGTGAGGTCATTCTAAATAGATTTACTTAAAAGGAATTTTGTATCATAATATGGGCCATTCTGGGAAAGAGGGGAGGGGGTTCTTGTGGGAAAAGCAGAGTTAAATGTGTCTTTGACTGAGTCAGTCTGTTCTGGGCCTGAAGTCCTTGAAGCAAGTAACACAGCCAAGTTGACTCAGTGCATTGTATGGACACAGACAGTCAAGGCTATCTGAAGTTAGCAGGCTAGCTATGTGATAAGCAGCAGAAGCATGGTCACAGGCCACTAATTGGTCTTTAGCTTTTATTGTGAAATACTTATAAGTTTGCTAATTTATAAGTATGCCCTTACACTATTATTGTGCCCCAACATTTTGAATTTTGAGATAGGGTCTCACTAAGTTGCTAACTTGCCCAAACTGGACTTGAACTTGTGAGCCTCCTGAGTAGCTAGAATCTTGGTATGTATTATCATTCCCAGCCAAACATAAGAATTCGAGTGTATTGAGATTGAGGTAGGGCTGGGAGTTCGGCTCAGTGGCTTAAGTGCCTGTCTAGCAGGTGTGAGGTTGTGAATTTGATCCCTGGTGCCACCAAAAAAAAAAAAAAATCTCCTGAGATTGAGGTAGGGGTATTGAGGATTGAATCTAGGGCCTTTGCCCTGAGCTGTATTCTTAGGTCTTTTTTTATTATTTTGAGACAGTGTCTCACTCAGTTACCCAATTTGGGACCAAACTTTTCAATTCCCCATAGGTTCCCAGAGTACTGGAGTTTCATATATTCAGTACTGTTGTAGCCATGATTTATAAGAGAAAAAATTTAATACAGAACACATAATTTATAGGACTGTGCACCCAAAGAGTCAAATGCAAAAAAGTGCAGGAAATCTGTTCACACACTAGAGACCCAAAGAATCCAGCTAAGGGCCTAGATCTCATGGCAGTGTATCATGTAAGTCTGTATTAGGGATCTGCACTGAAAAGGCCTAAAGATGAGTGGTAGAAGCTAGAAAGTCTATGACAGTGCAATGAAGAATCTGTGCCAGCAGGCTGAAGAATCTGCAGTGAAGCCAGGAAGCAGCGCTCAAGGTAAGGACCAGTGCTTAAACCACTGAGCCAAACTCCCGGCCCTATTTTTTTCGAGGTAGGGTCGCACTATGTAATCAGGCCGGCCTTGCTCACCTTGTAGCCAAAGCTGGCCTGGAATTCACAGTGTTCCACCTACCTCAGCCTCCTGAGTGCTGGGATTAAAGGCATGCACCACCATGCCAGGCTCCTAAACATAGCATTTTAACCTTTATCTTATTACCTCTTGAGGTTGGAGTTAAAGCTGGATGTTAATATTGGAGACCATAGTTACTGCAAAATTTACTCCTCTGTGACACCACACACCCGATACTACTTTGTGTAGTTATGACCAGTATTAGATGGCAGGTATGTTATTCTTGCCACACCAACCAGCTCAGGGTTTGAATATAAGCTCATTTCATTCTTAAATTTGTGTAATAATTTTTCCCTTTTTCTTCTCTTTTCTTCTCTTTTTTTTTTTTTTTTTTGAGATAGGATCTCACTGTGTAGTTCAGACTGGCTTTTGACTCACTGTATAACCCATGTTGGCCTCAAACTCACAGTGATCCTCCTGCCTCAGCTTTCCAAGTGCCACCACACCAGAATGATGGGGGGTTTTATGTTTTGTTTTGTTTTGTTTTACTTCACTGTTTAAAACCTTTCAATAAGCCGGGCATGGTGGCGCACGCCTTTAATCCCAGCACTCGGGAGGCTGAGGTAGATCGAGTCCAGCTTGGGCTACAACACAAGCGCAAGGCCGGCCTGAGCTACATAGTGCAACCCTGCCTCAAAAAACTAGGGCCAGGAGTTCGGCTCAGTAGCTTAAGCACCTGTCTGGCAGGCGTGAGGCTGTGAGTTTGATCCCCTGTGCTGTCAAAAAAAAAACAATCTTTCAATAATTTTCTGTTTTGTTTAGAATAAATTCTTTGATTGGTTCTCCCCCAGCTTATCTTTCCCGTTTATTTTTTTCAATTTTTTTTTTCAATGTTTGGTTTCGTTTGGTTTGGTTTGGTTTTTTTGTACCGAGGATTGAACTTAAAACCTTGCACCTACTAGGCAGGTGCTTAAGGCACTGAGCTAACTCCCCAGCTCACCTTTATTTTTATTATTATCTTTGCAGTATTGAATTCACTGTGGAGAGTTGTTACATGTACAAAATACATCCTAAATCACTTTTAGTTCACCTTTTATTCTTAGAGATGGTATCCTCCTGTTGATGTCCTGACTAGCCTGAAGCAGTCCTTATGGTTTAGCCTCTTAGCTGGGACTACATGTACTCAACACTATACCTGGCCTTTACTTTCAGTGTCACTCAGTGCTTTCTGGCCACACTGGCCTGCTCTCTATCATAAACTTTTCCTAGAATATGCTGTCTAATTGTGTATATATGGTGCTAGATATTCAACCCAGGGCCTCTCCCATAAGAAAGCACTCTACCAGCCAGCACGTGCCTATAATCCCAGATGTTCAGGAAGCTGTGGCAAGAGGATCACAAATTCAAGCCTAGCCTGAACAATTTAAAAGTAAAAGGGCTGGGGCTGTAGCTCAGTGTGAAAGGAAAAAGAAAGTGCTAGTGAGCTACCGTCCAGCACTCTTAATTTTGAAGTAGCCTCTCATTTGCAAGGTTTTTTGGTCTGGTTTGGTTTGGCTGTTTGAGATGACAGTGATGACAAACCTTTTAGAACTTTCAGTCATACAGTCTGCTGTAGCATGTATGCCATAGGTTCACCATGAAGGTAGGGTCTTGCTATGTGGTTTAGACTGGGCTTGAACTGACTATGTACCCCAGGATGGTCTTGAATTTCATGACAATCCTTCTGTCTCCGCCTTCTGAATGCTGGGATTCTAGACTTATGCTACCACCCTCAACTTCATTATCAAGGTTTTAAGGTAAACATTACCACAAAATATAACTCCCAACCAGGCATGGTGGCTCACGCCTTTAATCCCAGCACTCGGGAGGCTGAGGCAGGAGGAGCATTGTGAGTTTGAGACCAGCCTGGGCTACAAAGTGAGTTCAAGGCCAGCCTAAACTGCATAGTGATACCTTGTGTCAAAAATAGTGCCGGGGATTTAGCTCAGCGACCTAAGGACCTGCCTGGCAGGTGCAAGGTTGTGAGTTCGATCCCTGGTACCAAAAATATATATATATGTATATAGCTCCTTTTCCTTCTCATATTCCTTTCCTACTTCTCATAGTATATATTTACTGTGTGTTTATAGTGTATCCGGAACATATTAGACTGTAAGTTAAAAAATTTAGTCAACAATGGTTTAAAGCATGGTGATTCATGCCTGAAATCCTAGCACTCTGGGTACCTGAGGCAGGAGAATCACAAGTTCCAGCCCAGCCTTGACAATCTAGAGACTTACCAAATTCCTGTTTCAAAAATTAACAGTGCCCAGCATGGTGGTATACACCTGTAGTCCCAGCACTTCAGAGGCTGTGGCAGGAGTGAGGCTGAGTCTTATTGTTATGAGTTTGAAGCCAGCCTGGGGTACAATAGTGAACTTAAGGCCAGCCTGAATTATGGAGCAACTCCCTATCCCAGCACACACACACACACACACACATAATGATAAGGGCTGGGAATTTAGCTCAGTGACTCCAGTGCTTGCATAGTAAGCGTGAGGTCGAGTTCAATCCCCAGTACCAAAAATAATAACAGCCGGCATGATGGCGCACTCCTTTAATCCCAGCACTCGGGAGGCTGAGGCAGGTGGAGCGTTGTGAGTTCAAGGCCGGCTTGGGCTACAGTGCGAGCGCAAGGCTGGCCTGAGCTACACAGTGCGACCCTACCTGAAAAAAACCAGGGCCAGGAGTTTGACTCAGCAGCTTACGGGCCTGTCAGGCAGGCACGAGGTTGTGAGTTCAATCCCCGGTGCCGCAAAAAAAAAAAAAAAAAAAAAAAAGTTAAAGATTTTGCTTTGAAGTAGACCAGTGGTAGAGAGAACAAGACCACACTAGCAAGCAAGCCTAGCCTGGAAACCAGTGCCATGTGTGAGCTGCCACCAGACTGGAACAGGCAGACCCCAACCCCTTCCACGCATGGGCTGACAAGAAGTACCAATGCCTCCCACCCCTTCCTGCGATAGGCAACTGGCTTATCTGGAGAAACACAGACTGTGATGATAGCTATGGAGGTGAAATACAATTGGATGCCTGTCGTGCTCTGGTGTTTCACTAACATTGCAGGTCAGGGTTCACTGGTCTGATCATAGGTTCAGAGGATAGTGGCACACAGTGTGGGATCTAGTGGGATCTCCTTCTGAAGGCTGCAGCCATTATTGATTCCCTGTGGTCTTGTTTTGAGGTCCTATATCATTTCCATTGTTTTGTTGGGTTGGGTTTTATTCTCTTTTGTTTGATTATGTGAAGTCTAATGGCAGGAGCAGCTATTTCAAAGATAGCAAGATACGCTGGGCATGGTTGTGCACACCTTTAATCCCAGCACTCAGGAGGCTAAGATTGTGAGTTCAATCCCCGGTACCAACAAAAAAGACATCAAAAGGTATTATGGTAACTATTGTTGATTTTGTAATGTTTTGAAGTCCTGTGTCTCTTATACTGGTTTGTTTTGATTGGTTTTATTCTGTTTTATCCTCTTTAAAATAAAAGTGTATTTTTTAAAAAAATTTTGCTTTGAGAAGAGAGTCCCAGGGCACTGTATTTGACTCAGGCTGCCTTGTGAATTTGTTCCCTGGGATTTGGCTCATAGCACTCAACCATTCAAGCGCTTGAAGACCATAATACAAGAGAAGCTGGCAGCAGACCTTGGAATAACCCAGGTCATGCTGTCTTTACAGACTCAGAATACAAGAGTTATGCATCAGGGAACCTTCCACCCAGATTTTGGGAGGCTGAGCAGTGTTCCCCTGAGAGGGCAGTGTGCACAGCTGTGTGAGTAAAGATGAAAGTACAATGGAGACCCCAGGATATTGGAGAAGCCAGGGATGCACAGTGTCTGAGAAAAGCCACAAGCAGTGAACAAAGCCAACCTTAGAGAGAAGCCATGAAGGCTGCCACCACTGGCAGTGCTAGAAGCAGGGCCACCTAAGCCGTAAGTGTTTGCATCCTGCCACAACTGGAAATAGAACCACAGAATTCAATGTTTGTCTTACTGGGTTTTGGTCTTGCTTTAGTCCTATAGATTTCTATCCCCCATTTCTCCCTATTGGAATGGGAATGTTGATCCTATGCCCTTGTGTCAGCAATGTTATCTTTGTTTTTGCTGTTTACAAGGGTTCACAGTTAAGAGTTTGCCTCAAGCCTCAGAGGAGACTTTGGACCTGGACTTTTCAATAATGCTGAAACCGTTAAGACTTTGGTGACTTGTGCCGGGCGTGGTGGCGCAAGCCTTTAATCCCAGCACTCGGGAGGCTGAGGTAAGAGGAGCATTGTCAGTTTGAGGCCAGCTTGGGCTACAGCTCGAGCACAAGGCTGGCCTGAGCTACATAGTGCGACCCTATCTCAAAAAAACCAGGGCTGGGAGTTTGGCTCAGTGGCTTAAGCGCCTGTCTGGCAGGCGCGAGGTTGTGAGTTCAATCCCGGTGCCGCAAAAAAAAAAAAAAAAAAAAAAAAAAAAAAGGCTTTGGTGACTCTTACAGCCGAGCGTGGTGGCGCACGCCTTTAATCCCAGCAGTCGGGAGGCTGAGGTAGGAAGAGTGTCGTGAGTTTGAGGCCGGCTTGGGATACAACGTGAGCACAAGGCCAGCCTGAGGTACATAGTGCGACCCTGTCTCAAAAAACTAGGGCTGGGAGTTTGGCTCAGTGGCTTAAGCACCTGCCTGGCAGGCACGAGGTTGTGAGTTCGGTCCCCGGTACCACAAAAAATAAATAAATAGCCTCCACAGTGTCATGTGTTTAGAAAGTAATTGAATTATGGGGAAATTATAACTGACATACTGTCAGAAGATAGTGTCTGGGGCTGGGAGTTTGGCTCAGTGGCTTAAGCACCTGCCCGGCAGGTGCAAGATTGTGAGTTCTATCCCCGGTGCCCCCCAGGAAAAAAAAAAAAGGAGATAGGGTCTGATCCCAGGAGGTGGATCACCGTTGGTACACACCTAGAAGGGTGTATCTCCCTTCCTAGGTCCATTCTTGACTTTTGCTTCCCTGAAACCAGACCATGAGCAGCTCTCTGCCATGCAACTCTGCCATGCCATCCTGCCTTGAAGCCAGCCTACTGTGGACCAAAATGTGAGCCAAAATAAATCTCTGTTTCTTTAAGTTGTGTGTATCAAGTATTTTGCCCCAGGAATAAGGAAAGTAAATGAGAAGGTTTTATTTCCCAGGAGACAACCATTATTAACAGCTTCTAGTACCCCCCAAATCATCTAGCATGTGCAAGAGTTTTTGTTTTTTAATTTAGAAAAAATGGGACTAGAAGTTGGTGATACAGGTCTGAGAAGAGCACCTGCCTGGCAAGTACAAGGTCCTAAGTTAGTTTCCAGCACCAGAATAAAAAATGGGACTACATCATACATATCCTACCTTCATGGCCATTTAAAATATTTTAGAGCCAGGTATGGTGGTGCATACCTGTAATCCCAGCTCTCAGGAGGCTGAGGCAGGAGGATCACTGTGAGTTCAAGGCCAGCCTGGGCTACAAAGTGAGTTCAAGGACACCCTGAAGTGTATAGTGAAACTCTGACTGAAAAACCAAACTAAATAAATTTTTAAAAATATTTTAAGCAGGGAGTGGTACTATCTGGCACCCAGGAGGCTGAGGCAGGAGGATTACCAAAAGTTCAAGTCCAGCCTGGTATATGTAGCAAGACCCTGTTTCAATCAGGCAAATCTAGAGGCATGGTTCACTACGTCACTTAGAGGCCCAGGCTGTATTTAAACTTGCAATACTCCTTTCCCGGCCCCCAAGTTTCCTAGGATTACCAATGTGCATCATCATTCTTGGTCCCTGCTTTAAAAATTATGGGTATCTTTCCATATCAGCAAATGTTATGAATTCAACTGTGTTTCCCAAAATTTTGTATGCTGAAATCCTTACCCACAGGATTATATATGGAATATAATTGTATTTGGAGAAACGATCTTAGAGGAAGCTCGACACTTATGTTTAGAGTGGCAGACTAAGCCAAGGCCCTGGGAGAAGTCAGCCATCTATAAACCAAGGACAGAAGCAAGCAGCCACCCCTGAGAACACCTTGTTATAGATGTCTAATTTCTAGAACTTGAGACAATAAATTTCTACTTCTTTGTGTGTGTGTGTGTGTGTGTGTGTGTGTGTGTGTGTTACCGGGCTTGAACTCATAACCTCGCGCCTGCCAGACAGGCGCTTAAGTCACTGAGCCAAACTCCTGGCCCTGGTTTTTTGAGGCAGGGTCGCACTGTGTAGCTCAGGCTGCAGCCCAAGCCAGCCTCGAACTCTGTCTTGGTTACTTCTCACTTGTTGCCAAGACAAAATACCTGACGCCCAAAATTAGGGAAAGAAAGGTTTATTCTTAGAGTTTCTCGGGAGTTTCAGTCCATAAAGTTGGCTCCAAGGTGGCATGGGGTGATGGGGCTACAGTTCATGGTGGCTGCAAGCTGCAAGCCACGCTGGCCAGAGACAGAGACAGAGACAGAGACGGAAGCGGAAGACCCACCTTCCCTTACGCTGTATGTCAGCTCCACCCCTGGGCGGGCACAGTGCTCACATTGTCAATCAACAAACCAATAACAAACCAATAACTCAGCCCCTTCAAAATTATATGAGGACTTGGGGGTACACTGCATTATCACCCAATACAGACTCACAATGCTCCTCCTACCTCAGCCTCCTGAGTGCTAGGATTAAAGGCGTGTGCCACTATGCCCGGCTACGGCCCTAGTTTTTTGACACAGGGTGGCACTGTGTACCTCAGGCCGGCCTTGTGCTCACGTTGTAGCCCAAACTGGCTTCGAACTCACAACGCTTCTCCTACCTCAGCCTCCTGAGTGCTGGGATTAAAGGCATGTGCCACCACACTGGGCTCTTAATCCATTTTAAATTTTAACCCCCAAGGACAAAATTGACACATTAAGACTTACATACTGCGTATAATTTTCTGATTTGTTTTATATTTTGTTATCACAAATCTAGTTCATATAGTTAAAAGTGGCAAATTAAAGGTTAGCTCATTTTGTCGTTTTCTAGGCTGTGTTTGATGTTATTGGTACCACTGTAGCCAAAATTGACATAATTGTTCTAAACAGCTGTTGGCCCTGATAATCCATGACTGAGATTAACTAATACTGTGGAACAGACAATACTGTGGAACAGTGCCAAAGAACCAGAGATTAGTCTATAAACAAGCAACACCTTTTCATCTCCAACAAACTGAAGAGGTAAGATCTTCCAATAGACTCAATACCTAAAAAGCAGGTACACCTGGAAGATTCCTCACAGACATAGTCATCACCTGAGGATCCTAAATACTAGCAATAAAG
>RJWM01050133.1:0-10867 GCA_004363535.1 Dasyprocta punctata
ATAACACATATGGCCTTGAGTCCAAATGCCAATTGGACTACCTGCTCCTAACTGAAGCCTCCTGAACCTGGTCTTTTCTGTGCTCATTGTCATTATCTTTCTGGTCTTCTGAGCTCCATTTACAATCTCCCAGTGAGTTCAACTTATAGCATTCTAGGGCTTCTGTAGCCAGCACCTCCAAATCTTTCCAAACTCCTCCTATGAACCAATTCCAAAGACTTCTAACTCACATGATCAGATACAGTCATGGGACCAGCCCCACTTCTGGTAACAATTTCTGTTTTAGTCACTTACTGGTCAGTGAGACAGAATACCTCACACCACAACTTAAAGAAGAAGAGGTTTATTTTGGCTCATGGTTTAGTCCATAGTCAGCCAGTTCCAAGACAGAATGGCATGGCAGGAGGATACAGCAGAATAAAGCTGCTCACATCATGGTGGCCAAAATGCAGAGTAAGCAGAGAAGTTGGAGAGATATATTCTCCCAGGTCACCGTCCACACAGTGGCTCAACTTTAACCAGGCTCCATCTTATAATAACACACTCTGCTATTGGAATCATTGAATCAATCTAGTGATGAGTGTGCCATTTCAAAGATCCAATCATGAGCCTGTGGGTAGCAGTGTTCTAGATCCAAATCATACCACCAGCATTCTCATCTCTATTTTCCAATTTAGGACCCACTGATGCTACTACTTACCACCTCAACTCTGCCATCATTTATGAACCAACTGCTCATCCAGTGCCTCCCTTACTTGTTCAAATAGTGAATTCTAACTACAGGTTCTGTGCTGACCCTTTGACTGTAGCACATGAGTGCTACAGAACAGGCTTTCCTTCAGAACAGGCTCACAAACCTCTACTGAATAATCTGTTCCAGAATCTAGGTGAATATTGCTAGTGAACTCAATATTTTCCAAAATTCACATCTATTTTTCCCTTTCAGAAAATCAGAATAGTAGGACCATTATTCCATCTTCTGACAGATTTCAGGCATCATTAGCAGACCAATCCTTGGGACAACATGGAGGGGAGCAGTCTTTTGCTGGCAGCCTTCAGGCAGCTTTATCCTACAGGGGGACCTCTGGGTCTCCAAACATGGGTCTCTTCTCGCCCTCTGTAGCTATCAACACCATTTTCAAAGGATGAGTGTTACTCTTTTATTACCCCACAGGCAACAACACCTTTGTCCTTACAACAAATTAGGGAATGAAAGGCTTTATCCTCATTAAAGAAAATATATTCACTATTGCACAGGTAAAAAACAAACATGAAAAGCAAGACCTGAGGGTCTTTGAAAAAGGAAGAGTTCAGGGTTTCCTTGGTGCCTCTAAAATGACTGTCATGTGTGGTGATGTCTGGCTGTACTGCCCAGGAAAGCTTCTGGCAGGTCTATATCTCCATGGTGACACAGTTAGGTTTGTCAAACATTGCTGAGCTTTTAGAGGGTAGAAAATAAAGCCAAGCAGATAAATTGGGCCTTTTTGCTAGATCAGGAGGCAAGATTGGAATTCTGATTTTCTTCACTCCAGTCCTAGAAATGATTGGCTCTGTCATCTACAACGGCCTGGCATTTTGTTCTTTTAGGTTGAAAAAGAGACCAGCAGTGGGTCATAGTTGTGGGACCTCATAAGAAAGTTACCTCCCTCACATTCAGGGTGCCCTTCAGCTAACTTCCTCTTCATAGCACACGACTCCTGACCAGGTCCCCTCCCACCTCCCCAGAGGTAGCTCAAGGCCAGTGACCTGCTGTGGTTTATAAACCACTTTCCCAGGCTCCGTGTCACTATTGAGGAAACAAACTCAGAAAAATTTAGTGACTTGCAGGGTCAAGATGAAGAGGCTATAACTCCAATGCCAGGAGTTATTTTCAGTTCCCTCTGGCTCTCAGTATTCTCAGGGCCAGGAAGCAGCCTCTTCTTGAAAGCATCACATTAGCCTTAGGTTTCACTTCTCACATTCAAGTTAGTGGCTATGTGATTCCATTATTGAGAGACTGGGAGTCTGTCTGTGTCTGATTCAACCCTGACCAGCCTGTGCCTACCACAATAAATGACGAATGACTGAACTTGGGGCTCGATACACCAGTGTAACAAGAGCACTATGGTTCTCGGCACACCCTGGAGAGAAAAAATCTTTTTCTTGGCGAAGTCATCTTCACTACAGCACTGCTATGGGTATCATATCAATGAGCAAGTTTTGGACACCGTAGGATATTTCAGTGGAAAAGATTTAGGAACCTGGAACAATGTCTGCCTCATCAAGTCCACATCAGAAAATCAAACAAACCAGAAGATGATCATTTTTCTGTTTTTGTCTTAACGGCTTTGGAATTGTGGTCAGTGGAAACAGCACAGTTTGCAATAAAAATATTCCTGGTTAGCCAAGTGACACATCTGGTTAGTCACTGATGAAGGAGAGAAGGAACCCTTTCATTCCTCATTGGCTAGAAGCAGGCATCTGGGCAGGGCTCCCTGAGAATGTTTGCAAAGTGTCATTCAAGAGGCTGCAAAAGAGCTGAGTGATGCAGCTCAGAACTGAAATCAGGACTCTGGTGTAAAAAAGATTGGGTTCACAGAGTAAAACGGATCCTATGTGAGAAAAATTAATAATCGTCCATCCTCTGCTCTGAGGACAACACTGAAATTACCCTAGAAAATCTACCATCTTAAAAAAAATCTGGGGATAAAAAACTCTTAAATCTTCCTGGATAACACCAAGTGCCTCACAGTCTCTTGCCTAAATTCAAATCCATTGTTTGGGGATCAAAAATTTAATGCCTTGATCAATATATATCAATATATGAAATAAACACTGGGTTTTTAAAAGTGTAAAATGTATCTATTAGCATACTTTGTTGCAAGGAAATATCCAAATCATCTTAAAACAATAAAGGATATTTTTAACTTCCAAAAAAATGGAAAGCACAAAGGGAAGCTGAGCTTTGATACCCTAATAATAAAAATAAGGACTTGGTTTCTTTTATACTATCTGCTCTACTTTCCATAGCATCAGAGCCCTATTAAAGATATTTCTCTGGTGGTCACAAAATAGCTGCAGCAGTTCCCTACATTCCCATTCCTGGAATGGGATTCCACCCAAGAATTAGGTCCTGAAATTCCCAGTTTAGGTCACATGCTTACACTTAAATCATGAAATCTAATATACCAATTTGATTTAATCAGAGTTCAACTGGACTGGTAGTGGGGATAGCTTCCCAAAAGCAATCAGGCTTTGAGAGAAAAAAAAGGATAAATTGGAATTTAGATCTATGACCTATTTAGGGGAAGGGGAGAGGGGCAATTGTATGTTGAGTAATTGTACAAATAAAAATACCCCTAAGGCTAAAAAAATAGTTAACATACATTACATATTTATATTATGTAACCACATATTATATTGTATATTATTATTATATATTATATAACATTATATATTAAGTATATGTACTGGTATAATACATAATGAAATATACAATGTATCATTTACATATTAATATATACAATATTGCTAGTATCATATGTATATCATAATTGTAGTGAAGCCACCTCCTCAGGCCTGAGACTTGTCCACTTTGACAAGGGATTTACAATCCTCAAAGCTCAGTGACTTCCACAGTTCCCTGATGAGAATCACCTGGACACTTGCTGAAGTATAGAGGTTTAGCTTCTATCCAATGGGTCAAGAAAGGACCTGTGAATTTTTAATTTGACACATGTCCCAGTATTGCTTGTGAGAACCCCCCCATCCAGGACAATCCCAGTGCATACTCTCTGTTTAGTTACTTTTCTCTCATTGCTGAGACAAAATACCTGAGTTCAAATTAAGGAAGGAAAGTTTTATTTAGCTCATGATTTGTGGAGGTTTCATTCCATAATCAGCTGGCTCCAAGGCAGGGTGGCATGGCAGAGGGGCAACCACTCATGGCAGCAGAAAACAGCAAAAGCAACAAGATCAAAAAGCGGGGGAGCAAGCCTCTTTTCCTCCCTTACATGGTACGTAGGCTACCTGCCTTAGGGCATGTGTGGCACTCATACCTCCAATCCCAGCATTAGACAATGAACCAATTACAAACTCTAGATTCAGTCACCTCCAAAAAGCTTGCTCCTCCATGACCACATGAGGCTTTGGGGAGTACATCCAGACATAAACCATAACACTCTTCCTGCTGCTAAAGCAGGGTAAGTGCACTGTGGCTGCAAAGATCTTCAGGACAAGGTAAGACATGCTCAAATCATGAAGAAAGACCCACGAAGGACAGACTTCAGGGAGGATGTCTCTTTGGACCAGGTAATTGTGAGTCCTGGTCACCAATCACTGAACACAAGGAGAATAAGAACTAAACAAGTACTTCACCTGTGAAGGTTGCGGAGCTGAGTGCTTTGTATGCATCTCCTTCTCTGTAAAACTCTTAGGGACTCCCAACATCTAAAATTTATTAATAACCAACACCATTATGTTGATTTTAAAAAAGAAGCCCTCATAGTAAGCTAAGCTTTGATACCTGTTCTCTAAGAAAATATATGATATCAAGAAGTCACTGTTCTGCTGAAGTTTCTCTGGTTGAAATCGCAGAAACCAGTGGGAACTGATGCACCCCATTTTGTATCCAAGTTCTGGGAGGTAAGAAGCCACAGGGCTGGTGTTCAAATGTGCACACCCCACCTTGACTTATGCTTTCTTCACATTACTGCAATGCTGTTTTCCCCCCATCCCTGCCTTCCACGCTGTATGGAGGCTGGCACAATGCCACCATGTTGTTCCCATTTTGTGTCACCCCAAGGGCACTCATCTGTGCCCTAAGGTTATCTCTAAAGACCAAATACAAGTTTCCAGCCTGGAAGCTCAGACTGACTAGGTTATGCAAGTCCCATGGGCTGTGATCGGGAACAAGGGGCCCACGTGGTACCAGCATGAGCCCGGGATCAGTTTCTGAGAGAAGCAACTTTTTAAGAGAAAAGGAGTCTTCAGAGGCTGAGGTAATGCGCCCCTCAAGGCTTCTGATAGAACTATAGTGAATTCTCTAGCTCTTTAATGAATTTTTATTTTATTCATCCCAGAAGCATCTGAAAAGGATTGAAAAATTGCAGTGCTAGATGCACTCATAGCTTCCCTGACCTACTGCAGTAACCTTCCTGTCCTCCTGGGTCCACAGCCAGCACACAGGAGCCAGCACTTTAGAAGAAGTAGAATAAACCGAGTCCTTGGCCTTGCCTGTGTCACATCCTTGGGAAGAAATGATAGAGAATGCTTCACCTGATAAAAATTATTACAGAAAGAAAAACAGGCTTCTTCCCACTCAGCCTCCCCCAGGACCCTTCCAAAGACCACCTCTGCCCTCCCTGGCCACTGTGCCTGCAAGGCTGTTGGTAACATCTCAGCCTTCCCTGGTCGTCAACTGCCCCCACCCTGGCAGCTCCAAACTACAGAAGTCTAATAAAATAGATCTCAGTGAATGGGATAGTGAAGTCTCAGACTTTGATAAATTGAGTAAAGTAGACCAAAGAGACACTTACTGGCATAACTAGGAGATAAAATTCTGATGAAAGAAGCATTAACATGTTACTCGAGGAATCAAGCATAATTAAGAGGGCTGTTGACCCTAACTGAAGTGATGTTGTTGCCAAGGTGAGCCAAATAGCACTTCTGGACCAGAGAGAGAGCTTCTTGCCCATGATGGGCTCTGCTACCAACAGAGAAGTGAATTTTGATTGGTAAAGCTAAGAAATGAGCTTTGCTAATGGGGCAGCTTGACCAGGATACGAAGCTAGACTTGATGGGTCCCAGGCATCAGATTCTGCTTTCCACAGTCTTGCTGGCTAAGAAGAGGGAACCAAGGCACAATCAGGGGGTCTGACCATTCCAGGCCTCTGAGAGCGTCTGCAGTTACTCCGCTAAGTGAGTGCAACAGAGCAGGGCCAGTTGGAAGCTTGCTGGGAAGGTAAGAGTAAGAAAACTCTACCCTGCCAGCATGTAATTTATGATATAAGAGTAAACCCTGAAATTAATTCAAGATGTTCAGATATTTTTCACCAGGATGACTTTAATGTATCTTTTAGAAACACAAAATTCTTTCTACAAGAGTTTAGCAACTGCCTGAAGCATATTTCAGGGCTCCTCTCGAAAACCCACATTGTGATGAGTCAGAGAAAGAGCAAAGATCGACCATCAGCACACCTGTGTCCCCGCTCAGCCTCTGTTTCTAGAGCAGCTGTGGAAACTTGGGCAACTCAATCTTCTTGGCTCCTAGAGAAGTGACAGGGAAAAGAATGGTTCTTCACCAGGCAGCAATGAGGATCAAGTGAAATGTTAAAGACCTTCACAAACATCGAAACACCATACAGGTATAAAGGAGGGACCCTTGTACCAGACTGTTCACTGCCCAGCTGCCTGAAGTATGAAGTGGCATAAGACAGCAAAGGTCTCATACTCCAAAAGTAGTCCTAGATTAATTGTAGCCATTGCTTAATTGCCCCCCACTCTAAAACTCCCTACACTGAACATAATCACTCCTTCCCACCAAAAGCAGAGGACTCTCCTTCTTCCTGTCTCGTACCCATGATATCTGACCATATCTGTGAATGCAGAAAAAAAATTGCCAAATAAAATTGCAAATCTGACAGTAAATGAGGAGTTCCATGGAATCAATGAAAACGATATTGAAGATGACTCAATTCAGGCGATCTTACCACCAACCAACAAATATGGGCAGAAGTAGCCAAGTAACAAATAAAGAGAGTAAAAGAATAAGGTGCTTCAAAGAATGCTATTTGGATAACAAATTTTTCAAAGAAACTTTTGGGAAAAGATGATACAAAGTGAAGTATTTTGGAAAAATTACTCTCTTTTGGATTGTGCCCCAAAAGTTAAATATGAAGAATTTAATGTCAGGCAATCAGATAATTTTGGTGTTTTGTTTGTTTGTTTAGTTGGTTGGTTGGTTTGGTTTTTTTGAGACAGAGTCTCACTATGCAGCTCAGGATGGCCTTGAACTCACTTATGTAGACCAAACTGGCCTCTAACTAAATGACAGTCCTCCTGCCTCAGCCTCTCGATGCTGGGATTATAGGTGTGCACCACGATGCTCAACTGAAATTAGATAATTTTTGGGGGAAATTTTTGTTGAAAAGTTTATTTTATTCCTTTAAGAATTACCTGATAGCTGATATTATGACCTAAGTTTTTTTCAACATTGCATAAACCTGTTTTTATAATTTCAGTTTGATTTTATAGGAAAAATATTAAACAAATCTGTTTTTTCTTCTTGTTGTTGTTGACTGGTTTTTGGTTTTCCCATTTATCATGATCTTTTTTGGCTAATATTTTAAGTGGATCCACTTTCAAGTAGCTATTTATTTTTTCTGATATTAAGCATTCTCAGATAATTATTTCTGATATTAAGCCTCTCATAATTATTGAAATTTTTAATGCTAATCTTATGATTTCCCAGTCTCCTTCCATGGAAATGGTGTTGACAGCCTGCACAAGCCCAAGAGAGTAAAAAGAATGAGCTTCCAAGATTTTTAAAACTGGAAAAGCTCAGAGTGTCACTCTTTCAAAGATAAAGCCAAGTAGCTTGGAAGTAAAAGAGAGAAGTGAGCCCAATTTTGGGGACAGGATCAATGCTGGCATGCCAAGCCAGGTGCAGCCTGCGCTAGGAGAGGAAGGGGGCAGTGACTGGTGAGAGGGATGAAGGCCATGGCTCCGCCCTTGTAGACTACTAGGCTGGATTACACTGGGCTGCCTTGCCAGGCACAACACACACATCCTCTCTAGTGGTTCCATTTCTCTATCCCCAAACTTAAGAAGACCAAACCTCTATAGAAAGAGTTGGAGTTTCAGTATACACTTGAGGAGACTGATACAGAGAAGAATTTAGATGCTTTTGTCAGTATGCCTTAGAAACAATGAGCCTCACCTCCCCTGCAGAAGAGCTGGGGAATTCTGCATGCTGAAATACTTGGTGCTTTGTCCAGGGTCTAGGTTCCAGTACTGGGCCAAGATGTAGGGAAAATATACAGCTGCAAGATAAGATCCCAGTACTGGGCCAAGATGTAGGGAAAATGCACAGCTACAAGATAAGATCTTGGGTTCAAATCATAATTCTGCCACCTTACTTAACTGTGTGACCTCAGGTAAATGAAGTGAGTTGTCTAAGCACCAATTTGCTTTCTGTAAAATGGGAAAGGGTCTACTACAACAGGTTAGCACTTAGGGCATAGCTTAGGTCAGATTTCCCAGAAGCAGCTCCTGAGAGTTTTCTTGCACAGTATTTAGGTCATGCTTCCATGCAGGGAGCTGGCAAGGGCAGCGAGAAGCAGGGAAGCCTAACAAAAGACGGATACCCAGGTCATTCTTCACAGTTTGCCCCAACTCAAGCAAGGGAGCTGAACTCTCAGATTCACCCTGGTCACATGTTGGTTGAAACTAGGAATTTGGGCTCTCTGCACAGTGGGTGAAGGGGCTGCAGGAGCCTTGGGGCATAAGCACAGGGTGAGCCTCTGGGAGTATTGTCATGGTTAAAGACACCCAAGGATCTGAGCAGAGGATGATGAGCCCTGACAGCACAGGTTAATGAGATCATTTGTGCACTAGTCCCTAGTGCAGAAAACGCATGGCATGTGATTCCTGCTAGCTTATATTGGTGCTGGAATCATTGAAGACCCCATTAGTCATTTTCCTATGTATTTTATGCCAGGGAATCTGCACTATTGGCTGGTGGTCAAAGCCTCTATGTGGGTAAACAGTGCATTCTAACGGACAGGGAAGGGGAAGGGCACTAACATTTATCGACTGTCTACTGTTCAAATGTCAGGTGCTGTGCTGAGCATTCACATGAGCTGTCTCACCTAATCCTTAGAACAGCACAATGAGACAGGATTATTTGCTTTATTTTTTATAGCTAAAAAAGTTGGTCCAGAAAATTAAAATACATTGCCCGTTGTCACAAAGCTAAAAAGTAATAGAGTCAGGATTCAAATGCATTTGTGACCAAGTTCTAAACCAATATCCTTTCCACCTAAGCCTCAGAGACTGCCCCTAAAAGATGGCATGGCAGAGCCTGCTGCCTGGCTAATATATTCTGAGCAGCAATGTGCCCAGCTAAAATAGTGCATAGTTCAACCCCTCTTGTAACTGAAGTTAATCAATTAAGCTAAAATTAAGTAGTCTGGTGAGGCTCCTTTAAACAAACTGGATTCCATTAGGAGGCATTACTTTTGCCTTTCCCCCTTCATCTTCCTGCTCAGAACACAGATGTGATGGCTGGTGTCTTAGTTACTTTTCTCATTGCTGAGACAAAAACACCTAACATCCAAAGTTAAGGGAGGAAAGAGTTACTTGATTCATGCTTCGTAGAGGTTTTAGTCCATAGTTGGATGGCTCCAAGGCAGGGTGGCACATGGCAGCAGAGAAACAGTTCATGATAGGCAGAAAGGAGAAGTCAATGAGGCTCCAAGCAGCAGGCTACAAGTGACCAGAAACCCTCTTTCTGTCCCTTATGTCTTATCCAGGCTACCCATCATTAGGGCAGGTAGCACTCACTTAATCCTTGCATTGCATCCTTAAATCCAGCATCATACACCCTAGTTCCAGCCACCTCTGAATAGCCCCACCAATGACAGCATGAGGCACTTGGAGGACATCTAGACTCAAGCTGTAACAGCTGGTACTCCAAAAATCATCTTGGGCCATGGAAGCTAGAGTCCTATGACTGAATTCTGGTACCTGTCTGGGTATCTAAATTTATTTTGTATGTATGAAAATCAACCTCTACATTATTTAAGCCACTGTTATTTCTGGTCTCTCTTTCTAGAAGCTGGGGTTAATTCTAATAGGCAACAATAATATATTTATGAGCTCTTTACAAAGACTTTACTATCTGAAATCAAAGTGAACCACTTACTTGGTCCAGGCCTCTGTCCTGGAAAATGTTGACACATCTCCATGCAACAGAATTGAACACATAAAGTCCCAACATACTGCTATCTAAACATCCAGAGATAATGTTGGGTAAACCATAATCAATATGAGGCTCCAGAATTTCCAGGACAGGTATGAGTTCTTAACTTTGGGGGAAACTTGGCACATGCTGAGAGACAAAGGGGTGATGAAGCAGGGATCTCTGGGACCCCGGAGTCACTACCATGGTACCCGGATTTCTGTGCTTCCCCTGTGTTTCACCCCTAGAAGCATCATCTAGCTTCTAATCACAGAAGCAACTGCATTTTGTCCTGTGTCTTGCTGCCTCCTAAACTTCCTCCTGTGCAACAGCTTGGTTCTGTGACTGCAGACCCAGGAACTAGTGCATGACTGACAGCCTGATGGTGACTTCAATCTATACCCTGCCATTTGCAGGAAGAGTTGATCAGAAGCTCCACTCAGTAGTGGAGCTTTGCAGACAGGAATACAGTGAGGGCTTACATAATCAGGGATGGTTTGTCAAAGCAAATTTCACATGCAACTGATTCTATCATCTTGGGACTTTCTGGCAGAATAAATAATCACCATACACATTTTGTTAGCTATGCCTCATTAGAGATGGATTTTTGGAAATGGCATCCTGAAGACTGCTTATCTGTCAATGCTCCTTTTAAGCATGGTAAGCTTTCCAGACTGGCTTTTCTAAAATATTAGACTGTTGCCATGGCCAGGTGCAACGCATCATGGTGACTGGCACTGTGGGAGCCAAGGGAAGGGCTGTGAACACCTGAGCTCACCTTCAGAACAGACAGCTTCAAGAACTGGAGGAAAACCAGGAAGACATTTCTTTGCACACTGAAAGCTTGATCAGAACTCTTCCAAAAGCATTCTTGGCTTGAGCATCACCGAATCCCATCTTAAAGTTACCTTGTGTTTCCATCCTTTC